>JAJMDG010000110.1:0-71086 GCA_030565715.1 Hanseniaspora singularis (nom. inval.) | reverse complement strand
AAATATTTTCATACAGCATCTTTATTACTTGATCATAGTAAAATTGCATTAAAGGATAAAAGAGATATCGGGATTATTGCACATATTGATGCAGGTAAAACAACAACAACAGAAAGATTGTTATATTACACAAATAATAAATCTAATATAGGTAATGTTGATGATGGTAATACAACTACAGATTATTTAAAAGAAGAGAAAGCTAGAGGTATAACTATTCAATCTGCTTGTATATCTATCTTTTTAAAAAACAAATTAATTAACGTTATAGATACACCTGGCCATATTGATTTTACTTATGAAGTTATAAAGTCTTTAAAAATTTTAGATGGTGTTGTTCTTATTTTAGATAGTAAAATGGGTGTTGAAACTCAAACATCAAAAGTGTTTGAACAAGCAAAGTTGCTACCAAAAATATGTTATATTAATAAAATGGATACATTAGGTCACAATTTTAATAAATGTATTCGTGATATAATGGTGAAGTTAGAAAATAAACCTTTAATTTTGACATACCCAGTTTTCAGTTTAGATACCATTGGCTTAGCGAAAGATCAAGATAATGATTTAGATAATGAGTATATCTTAACTGAAAATGATAAAAATGATTTAAGTTTAAATGATAAGTTTGTGGGTACATTAGATGTTCTAAATAAATGTGTTTCCATTTATAAACCAATGGATCCTGATTACATAAAAGTTTATAAGTATGATGAATTGAATGATGTTTTAAAAGAAAAAATGGAAAATGGAAGAAATACATTAATTGAGGCTTTAACATCTTTGGATTCAAATCTTTTAGATTTTATATTAGAATCTGAAATTGAAGATTATTTATTGGATGAGAAATTATCATTTGAAGTTTTAAATGAATCTATTAAAAGATTAACATTTACTAAATCCATAATGCCGGTTATCTGTGGATCAAGTTTCCAAAACATTGGTATTCAAACTTTAATCCAAAGTATTTTGAATTATTTGCCTTCTCCAATAGATGCCAAAGACTATCCTGAATTAGAGTTTCAAAATAAAAAGCTTCCTATACAGTATGATGCTAAAAAAAATTCTTTAACGGTGTTCAACTCAAATGACATATCTATTGGACAAGTGTTTAAAATCATCAAATATCCAGTTTTGGGAAATTTAATATTTTTTAGAGTATACTCTGGTAAATTCAAATCAAATAGCAAGGTTTTTAATTCATCTAAATATAGTAGTTTATTAAATGATTCTTTATCCAAAGAAGTTATGTCTGATTTGAAAACTTTGAGCGATGGTTATAATATCAAGCAGTTATATCTAATGCAAGGTAATGTCCCTATAAAAACAATGGAGCTGAATACTGGTGATATTGGGTGTATTGCTGAAAGACCTATAACTGAACAAATTCAAATATCTGATGTTTCAGATTTTGAAGAATTAAAATCTGGCCATATAAATTCTTTATCCACTGGTGATACTATCATTACATCATCTACTCCATCTGGATTTAGAGGATGTGAAAAGATAATTTCCAAAGCTGTGCCTTTGAAATCTGGTAAAAATAATTTTATGAAAACATTATCATCACTTAAGATAACTCCTTTAAGTAAAATATCACATCCTTATAAAGTAGCTATACAGTTATTAAATCCTAATAAATTCCAGCCATTAGTACTAGCTCTTTTAGAGATCATTAAGTTTGATCCTTCTATAAATTTCCACTATGATGAAATGGTGGGCCAAATGAGTTTAGAAGGCCTTGGTGAATTACAGTTGGAAGTTGTTGTCAAAAGATTATTGGATGATGATCATGGTGACGATCCTGGTTATGGTTTAGGCGATTCATTGACCATTGGTGATATTAATGTATCTTATATGGAAACTTTAAAACATGGAAAAGAAACTTTAGATTGGGAGAAAGTCGAGTTGCCGTTAGATATCTCAGATCCAAATTTAGAATTGGTATCTAACTTATGCTCTTTTAAGTTTAAGATAAAAAAACTAAATGATGATTCACTTGAATCAAAAAATGAAGAATTAAATGAATTTTCTACTAATGGGTTTGAAGTTATGAAAGTTTTAGAAGATGACGATGATAATTATTTATTAATACCATCCTCAATTATTGAAACTTGGTCTCCAACTTGTCAAATAACTGTTGATCAATATATCAGTTGTTTAAGAAGTTCTTGCTTGAGTATTTGTTCACAAGGTGGGTTGTCAAATAACTTACCATTAAGATCTACTATGTTTATTGTAAATAGCGATGATTTTGAAATAAAAGACGATATTAAAGACTTAAGCAGTTTGAATAAATTGATTAGATTAAGTTTTGAACAAGCAATTAAAAAATACTTCAAACCGACTTGCTTTGACATACAAGAGCCTTATATCAATGGTTTGATAAAGACAGAAGAAACGTATGTAAGTAAGGTTACTCATGATTTAAGTACCAAAAGATCTGCTAACATTGAGTATATTGGTGCAGATGTAAAAATGGATGACGGTTCCTATGATGAAGAAGGCATTGAATTAAAAAAAGAAATTGAAAATTATAATAAAATGCTGTATATTCCTAAGTATAATGTAGGAAGTCCATCAACAACTATTAATTTATTAGATAAGAGTTTATCTGGTGAATTAAATAATCAATTGAGTAAAGATGTGTTTAAATTTATCAAGTTTAAAGCTCCACTAAGAAAAATGACTGGCTATATGTCAATTCTTAGAAAATTATCTCAAGGTAAATGTAATTTTGATTTAGAAGTATACGGTTATGATAAAATGAACGATACAGAAGCCGCTGAGTTAAAGAAAAAATATTGATTGTTGTTATTAGTAATAAGTAGATTTTATTAACATGTACATAGAGTTGTTTTATTTATTGTAAATTAATTATTTAATGTTTAAATATCATATATATATATATATATATATATATAACTAATAAGTAATGCATAATGCTTATAACTCATTTTCAATTAAATATTCACCAAGTTCTTGCCCAAATAACTTAAAATACCAGTATTTTTCAGTTTCAGTGCTTGGTGAATAAGCATATATTTTTTTAACCAAATTGATTAAGTCTGAAGCTATGGTTTCATCAACTTTACTATCCTTTTTATAGGATGGATGTGATAAAACATATTCTCTTTGCCAATTGGCTTCAGTTGGTAAAACACCATTAGCTCTATCTGATAATATTCTAATATAGTAATAGAATCTTCTTATAGTTGAATCATCACTAGATTTCATAGATTCCCAAGTTTCATCTTCTTTAATGAATCCTAATGTCTTAAGTTGTACATTAACTATCTTGGTTAATATACCACTATCTTTGTTGTGTAAAATTTCTCCTACAGTCATCAATTCAGTTTCATTAACAAAGTCTTCACGATCATTAAATACCTTGAATTCTTTAGCCCAGTGATATTTATCATTTAAAATTGAATCTTTGTAAATAGATTGATCAAAGTTAGACCAAACTTTACTCATTTCAACATAAAAGTTAATATTAGTTTTTGGATCCAACATGTATTGAACAATCATGTTCAATATAAATGCAAAAGCTGCGTTAACAAAATCTGTTAATTGAATTTCTAATGGTCTAAATTCAACTCTAAATCCTGGTTCATTATCAGAAACCTTATGTGGAATTTTAAATCTTAAACTTTGCCAATTTGTTGAGTTAATGTTTTCAAAATGATCCATGTTGTTATCAACATCATCAACATTTTCTTCAAATATGACAATCGGATCTCTAGTATATAGATGAGCAAAGTGTCTAGCTAAATTTTCATCACCATTTAAATTAGTCTTTAATGTTTCAAAAACTTCTTCATTCAAAACAACTTCAACATCATTTACTGAACTTAAATCTTTAGAAACTTTATCACAACCTAAGTAAACATCAACCTTTGAATATCTAGATTTTTCAATCTTTTGCAAATCTCTATCCAAGATTCCCTTATTGTTTTGACTTAAATCATATCCATACTTGTTGTCATAATTATCTGAATTCTTTTCAAATGCTGTTCTACAGTCAACCATTGATGAAATTACTTCCCATCTACAATCCCAGTTACTTAAGAAACCTTTCCAGATAGGGGAACTAGCTGAAATACTTAAGAACACAGATGTAAAGTTCATCAAAGAATCATATAAATATCTAGCACTTTGTAAATCTGGTGCTTGATAAGTTGTTTGTAAACAACAAGCCCCCATTCCAAATCCCATAGCATCAATGTATATGTGTTTAGGTTTTAATCTATAAGCTTTTAAATCAGCAGCTTCAGAAAGTTTTGTTGAATCCTCTTCACCTTTAATGAACTTAACATCCATATCAAACCAATCACGATCAAATACTGTATCATCGTATTCAGGTGTATTTTCATCTATAAACATTGGAATTTGCAAATCCACTTTTCTATTTCTTCTTTTTCTAATATTACCTGTTAATGTTGGAAATCTTGGGTGTTTATTAGTGATTTCATCAGGTAAAAATAAACTTTGAGAAAATACATTTTTTTTATCAGGATTAATTGTTGATCCATTAAAATCATAATCAGTTATAAAATCTTTACATCCTAATCTTGGATAGTTTGTCATTTGTAACAGATATAAGTTTCTATCATTAATAAACTTCTCATTAATATATTTTTTTCTAGCAATCATGTTAATTTCAGGCTTTAAATAAGAATTAGAATCACTATGTGAATATGGCGCATATGGTGTTGACTCAATCATAAAACTTCCATATTCTGGATGATAAACTAAATCATTAGATTTACACTCAGCTTCTAAATCTGTGTTTAAAATGGTTAATAAATCATCATTGTTAACAGTTATTTTATTATTCTTGTTATCAATTAAAATATATTCAAGCTCATCACCCCATAAGTATGGTTTATTTTGAAATTTATCGCTTTCTTTTAAAATTCTTAAAAGTTGTGCAACACCATTTTTTTTAACTTTGTTTATATATTGCAAATTCTCTTCCCATTGTAGTGGTGTACCAACAGCTAATAAACCCATACTTATATAATATTTAATGAGTGTAAAGTGGTGTTAATCTAGGATTAAACTTGTAAAAAAAAGAAAGTGAATAGATTAAGGAAACAAATTGGTTTTAAAACCTTTTTGTTCTTTCTTAACTTAAATTCGATGTTTGTGAAAAATTAATAAATAGAAATGATGCAAGTAATTTTTTTTTTTTGTTTTTTTCTATACAAGAATAATTTATATTAGAGAAGTTGAGATGCAAAAAAAAGAAAAAAAAAAAAAATAATCCATTACAAATATTAGGTAATATAATTACTATAATTTTTTTAAATATTTTTTGTTACCGAAAGCAACCAAAAAAAAAAAAAAAACTAGTAAGTGATAAATTCACATTGTTTCATAATAATAATAAAGCGTTGTAAGGGATAATACTAATGTATATTTTATACCGAGTAGAAACTATGCATTAATAACACACATTCTGTTATAATTTTCTTACAATCACTTATTGTTTTTATTAGTTTAGTCATAACTCTTTCATATAATGATTTTTTAAATTATAGAATAAATAATGCCGATAGAAGTCGTTTATATTTTGGTGTTCGTCACGCGAAAGTTAATCAAACTGTGATGTTGCAACATTTATAAAAAAACCCGATAAAAAATGTTAATATAGATACTAACATAGAGAGAAAGGAAAATTTATCTAACTTTGATTATAATTAGAATAAACCAGAAAAAAAAAACAACAACAAAAAACTCTAATAACCGTATTTATAAATTTACTTTTTTATACTACTTAAATAATAAATGGCAGTATTAAAAAAAGATGCTATTATTAATAGTAAAAATATAAAAGATAATTTTATATTAGTTGAGAATTCTAATTTAAAGCTTCGAAAAAAAACTAGTATATTTTCCCTTAATAATCATACACTTAGTGGATCTATTGTTCATTTCAATAAAATATCCAATTCTACTTTACCAGAGTCTGGAATATTTTTAAATAATCATGAGAATAATAATGTGATGCTATTAGATGAAGATAATGACTCTGTTAATGAACTTATAGAAAAATATGAATTTTTTGATAAATTTTTCAAAAAAAATCTTAAATATACATTATTTAAACCTATTTTAAAATCAAAGGATAAAGTGGATTTTCTTAGTATTATAAATGATGAGAACTTTGTAAATATAATGAAAAATTACAATAATGATGTTAAGAATTGCATAAAGGCAATTAAGTATAACAATATCCAACCTAAACTAATGGCAGGCGGTAGCAGTGGAACATATACAATTTTTGGATTTGAAAGCTCCCAAAAACAATTTATAAAACCAATGTTTATTTTTAAACCAATGAATGAGGAACCTTATTCACAGAAGTTTCAACCTAAATGGCTTAAATATTTGCAATATAAAATACTACCTTTTACTTTCGGAAGAGATTGCTTATTGAATCAAGGGAATTATGGATATATAACAGATTTATTAGTTAGTAGATTAGATTATTTATTGTATGAGAATGATAGAATTGTACCATGGTGTGAAGTTTGCGTTTTAGAAAGTGGAAGTTTTTTTAATAATGTGCACCAAGATAATAATCAAATAAATCAAGACATACAAGACAGATTAGAAACAAATACTTTAATTCAAAATCAATATCACGGAGTTTCTTATTATTTTGTTTTCTTTTTTAGATACATATTTGCAATTTTTATTAAAATTTGGTTATTAATTATTTTTTACATTTCTGGTGCATATAAATCAACCATTATAGAACGTAAATTAGGTTCTTTACAAGTGTTTGAAAATGGGTTTATAACTGCGAGTGATTTTTTTATTAAAAATCCGCTCCCATTAGAAGATCTTAAAGGTGATGAGTCTTTTGGCATTTGGACTAAAGATCTTTTAAATGAACTTCATAAAAATCTTCAAAAACTTTATGTTCTTGATTTTTTAATAAGAAATACAGATCGTAATCTGGATAACTGGATGATTAAACTTTCAGATGATAAAAAAAAGGTTGAATTAAGAGCTATTGATAATTCTTTGGCTTTTCCGTATAAACATCCTTCATCAATACGTTCATATCCGTTTGAGTGGTTAGATAAACTACCTCATTATCTTCTATCTAAACCATTTGAACAAGATTTTATAATAAAGATAATGGAAACTATTACAAATGAAAAATGGTGGAATGATTGGAGATTAGTATTTTGGGAGTGCCATTCAAGAGGTGGGAAAGTTTATACATCAACTGATTCGGTTGATCCAACAACTAATCAACTTTATTTTGAAAATAATCCAATTTCATCTTTAAAACAACCAATGCTTACTTTAAATATTGATCATAAAGTTAATTTACAATGGTCATTATTCAAAGGTCAAACATTTTTGCTTTATAAACTTATTAAAGCGGGGCTAAGTGGACTTGATGTTACAGTACTAGATTTGATTCAAATGGAAAGGTGCTATGTTTACGAAGATCCTTGCTATTACTATCATTCTAAAAATCCAGATAACCTTAATGGAGAAGAAAACGCATCTGATAATTTAAAAAAGATGATATGGGAAGGACTAGGACTGGATTTAAATGAGCTGACAAAAACATCATTACCCAACAAATTTGAAATAGACAATAAGAAGGATGATTTTAATTATTGCTGGAACCAGTATCTTAGTGGTAAGCTATCAGATACGGAGTGGCTAAATTATTTAAGAGAATATAAACATTGTGATAATGTTAAAGGTGAATACAATCCTTTTAACGAAGGCGCTTCTTTAATCGATATAGAAGCAGAGAGTATAAGTATAAATCATCATGTTACTCAACAATCAATTGAGAGCAGTGTTGGGCTTCCTTCAAAGTTTACTGTTGCATCGTTCATTGATAATGATACATCATTAATATCAGAGTATTTTTATGATGCTGTTTCAACTATAAATGGCGTTTCTGAAAATCTTGAGAGTTCTAAATCTGATCATTATGTTTCTTTGCCTATAAAAATACCCACAACAGGGATTGATGATCCAAATTTAGTTATGAGATCTAATAACTCAGTACTGTCTAAGTCATCTTTTGCAGTTTCATTTAAAAACTCAAGTAATATTATATCTTCTGAGGTAGACTCATTTACTGACTTAACTGCTTCATCAAGAGTATCTAATGTTGTAGAACAGAATTTAGATGCCAATGAATTAGATATTGATATTGTATACATAGACAGATTAGAAATTTGTCAAGAATCTAAAGCTTGGTTTAAATTTTGGTAGTTTTTTAAGACTAAAAAAAAAAAAAAAAAAAAACGAAATACGTAATGATATGCGTTTAAAATAGTATTTATTCACTTAGACACCTATATATATATATATATAAATTTCTATTTTTAACTTATATAAAAGACATATAAATTAGTTAAAAGTGGCAAAAAAAAAAAAAAACATAAAAACAGAATACCGATACAAAAAAATTTTAAAAATTATTTCACATCTAGATTTTCAATTATATTAAAAAAAAAAAAAAAAAAGTTTTAACCAAACACCTAGAAAATGTCTATAGCAAATCCGTCTGAGGACATTAATGATTCAATTGTTGAAAGAGAGAGTTTAGATACCTCTTTAAGTAATAACCAATTAACAACAGGAAACAACATACCTGGTTCTTTTGCAGGGATACTTGATAGACCAGAAATTAATAAATTTTTAAATGAAAGTGATATAGCAACAAACACATTATTAACCAAGTTTAAGAATAGTCTTATAATATGTGAAGAGTTTAGTAAGATTATTAGACGAAAATATACCATAGAAACTAATTACAATGAGGAGTTTATTAAAAATAGTAAAAATCATTTCACACTTCAACAAACTAATTCAAGCTCATCTGGGACATTGAACAACTGTATTAAGAATGTATTGAAATATGATTTTAAATTGTCGCAAGTAAAACAATCATACATTAAGGCATTAATAAAGATGTATGATGAGTTAAGCGCTTTACTGTTAACTATGACGAAGCTAAGAAAACAAACAAAAGAACAAATTAAAAGATTAGAAAAAGATGTAATTGAAAGTATTCATCAGGCTGAAAAGGCAAAGAATAAGTATGACTCTTTATGCCAAGATCATATGAAACTTAAAAGAGCAGACCCAACAAAGACTAAATTAACTATAAGAGGTTCTAAAACACTTCCAGAGCAAGAGGAAGATTTAAGAAAGAAAATTGATATGGCTGATTTAGATTATAAACAAAAAGTTGATATATCAACAAGTTTGAGAAATAAGTTTTTAAGTGTTGAAAGACCAAAAGTTGTTAATAATTTAAAAGATTTAATCTTAGAAATGGATGTTGCTTTGTCTATTCAAATTCAAAAATATACTATTTGGCAAGAAAATTTATTTTTAAATTCTGGTATTGTTATATGCCCATTAAATGATATGGAAAAATCTATGAAAACAACAACTAATTCAATTAATGCAGAATATGATTTATACAATTACTTAAACAAGTACGTTTTAGATAAGAATAAAAGTAATATGGTTAATAAAAATTTGATTCCAGTCCAATATAAAAAGAGTTTAAATGTAAAGAACAATGCTATATCTTACAACCCCCCAACCAACTCTTCTGGATCTGCAATTAGCAATCCTGTTAATGGCTCTTTTGTTTATAATTCTGGTGTTGGTGGTTCTATCCCTGAATCCAATGCTATTAAAACAACACCTGTATCATCAACTTTTAATGTAACACCAATGAAGAATTCAAATCCATTTATAAAATCACAACCAGCGAATAATTCTACTGGCTTCCATAATAATAGCTATAATGATGCTTACCAAAATAAAAATCAAGCGTCAAATATGCTACCAAATGAAGATATTCAGTTACATTCATCCGCAAACTCATATAAAACTTTAGACCCTATAGGAACCAACTCAAGCCAACAAAATGTACCACCACCACCACCTTCTTCAATTCTTGAAAGTATAACACAAAGTAATATTAACCAAAGTCTAACGGCTTCTAATGAGTATAATGATATGAAAAATAGTGGTGTATTCCAAACCTTTGGGATATCATTAAGTCAATTAATCCTTCTTGAACAAGATTCATTAATTCCAAAGTTTGTTAAACAGTGTATCTATGTTATTGATAAATATGGTTTGAATATCGAAGGAATATATAGAAAATCAAGTAATATATTGGAATTACAAAAATATATTCGATTAGTTGATCATGATCCATCAAATTATTCTTTATTACTTCCTCCCAGAACAGATGAAGCTAATCATAATATTGAAGATCATGTAATTTTGGTATCTAATTTGTTAAAACACTTTTTTAAAAATCTACCAACCAAATTTATACCTAATACATTCCTTTCAGAATTTCAAACATATATTGCAATTCCTTCTAATACAGAAGCTAACATATCAATGAAGAGAAATTATATGCATGGTATTGTTTATAAATTGAAAGATGAGCAGTATTGGGTTTTAAGAGCTTTATTATTCCATTTAAAGAGAATACTTGAGTTTGGTGATAGCAACCGTATGTCTTTAAAAGCTATGTGTATAATCTGGGGCCCTATTTTAATATCTGCACCATCAGGTAATAATTTAACAAATGATAATAGTGTTGAACTTTATGATACAAATACTAATACGGATAATGGTGATGATTATATGAAGGATGTTCAATTTCAAATCCAAGTTATGGAAGGCTTATTTGATGTAGCAGATCAAGCATTTGAACCTGAATAATTTTAGTTTAAATATAAATAAATGTATATATTATTTCTCTCAGTTGTTTAATTTTGCAATGAAAAAAAAAAAAAAAACTTTTATATGAAAATGTTATACGTATTCTAAATTATAATATATTTATTCTATCCCACTAACTTATTAATTGTTTCTGAATCTTCTAATTGATCCATTAAGTAAACGTCTTGCAAGATTTTTTTCTTACTACTTTCTATCATATTTCCATCACTAGAGAAAGTTTCTAACATTAAATAATAACATTTTTGGAAGTTGTAAATGATATCTAATTCACAAACATTTCCAAAATATTTATCCAATGTCTCAACAAATCTATGAATTGCTTCTAAAATAAGCAATTCATTACATGAGTCTGAGTCATCAATACCTGCCAAGAAATATAATGATGCATATCTTTTATACATTACTCTATGTCCATTTTCACTTTTATTTCTACCTAAACTAGTCATATCATATTCAATAATATTACTTTCTTTCGCATTTCTCGAAAGAACTAATGATATAACATCTTTTAATATTATATGTTTTTCTTTAGTACTATAGTCACCAAACCAACGAATACAACGTACTTTTCCTGTTTTACTTAAAAGGATCATATATTTTAAATCCAACATTTTTTTAATAATTATATATATTATATATTGGTTAATTTGTTATTTGAGTTTTGTTAATTATTATATATTATATATTTCTAAATATAAAAACACTTATAAAAAGTTGAAAAAAAAATAATTAAAGAGTAAATAACAACTAGATAAGTAACCAAAAAAAAAAAAAAAATAAAGAGTAAAGAAAAAAAAAAAAAAGCTCATCCGGGTAAACAAAAATCTTAACTCTTAGTTAAAGATAAAATATAATTTATAATAAATCATTAAATAAACATGTAAATAAAGGTTTTATATTTATTCATCATCATCATCTTGAGGTGGAACCCATGGAGCAGGCTTAAAGTATTCTTGATCATCTAAAACCATTTGCTTTAAGTTTTCTTTATCATCTGTGAATTCTAAAATGTAATCCAATTCAAGTTCATGAGTTTGTCTTCCAAGGATAACTAAAGTATGTAAAGGTTCACCAGAATCATATTCAGATAATTGTTGGATAGTACCTGATTTAAAAGATTGCTTGTCAGATCCTAATCTAGAGATAGCAACACATGGTGTGTTTGGAGTATAAGCCTTTTCACCTCTAATTTCTTCAATTTCTAATAATTGTTCACAACATTGTTGAATGGACATGTATCTTGGTGGCTCATAAATAAGTCTACCTCTAGCCATATTTTCAATACTTTGTTCTTTTACTTTAATATCTAATAAAACTAATGTATGCAACCCAATTTTTCTATTTTCCATAATCTTATCATACCAAGAATCTGGCTTCCAAGTTTCAGTGAAAAAGACCATAGAAATAGTTTGACCAAAGTTGTATAATTGTAAACCACAAGCACCGGCAGCATTCATAACAGAAGCATTGTGTATAACTTCAAATGGTACATTTTGTTGTTTACATCTTAAAATTAAATCTGTGTGTGTGGTGGCACCAAAGACATCACCAACAACTAAGAAACTTACATCACTGGTTAAACTTTCTTGAATCATTTGTTCACAACCACCTTCAACCATTTCTCTGTCTGCTAAAATAACTTCATCTTTTCCATAAAATTCACATAATTCTTCTAATGAAGAGTTCATTAAAATAGATGTGTAATGTTCTAAGTATACCTTACTAGAACCTTTAACCTTTTCTAAACCTCTAACGGTAATATCACTAGGATATGCTAAACCTAAACCAATTAAATATAACATCTTTTTATAATAATTTGATTTCTTAGGTTTTTATTAATTTTTGATAATCTTGATAAGAAATAATGTATTAATAATATTTTTGATTACTATAACTTTGATTTAAAAGAAAGAAGAATTGAAAAAAAAAAAAAAAAAAAAAACAACGTATAAGCATAAAAGTATATAGTATTAATATTTCCTATTTAGTTGTTATTTCAATGCAAAAAGCAATTTTTCAAATTTAATAATTAATTTTTTTATAATTTCAGGAAGAAAAAAAGCATGATATATAAATCCACTTGTAGATAATTTTTTTTTTATTTTACTTTGAAAAATTCTCATATTTATTTTTTCAAATTTGAACTATAATTGTATCAAAAGTTTTATAAAAACCACATATTTCATCTCCACATTCTGCCTTCTATATCTGCTAAAGTAGCAATAGTATAAGGAGTTCTGTTGTTGGAGTAGATAAAACTTTTATATTGTAGGCAATCTCTTTTTTTTTAAAGAAAAAAAATACTTTTTCTATATAGTATTTTTTTATATTGTTCCTATATATATACATTCTTTACTACTACTTTATTATTATTTTTTTTTACTAGTTAAAAGAAAAAAAAAAAACTTGCTTAATTGTAAATACATAATCTTAATTAAATGGTAAATCATATTCTTGAATTAAAATACAGTCACCACCGTTAATAGGATCTAAGAAATACTTATAGAATCTTCCTTTTGTAGTTATAACATGTATAGGTAATACATCAATCAATTTTGAATCTATATCTTGAGCTGAAGTAGAAGCATTTGGTGAAGAATCAATGTGTTCATAGTCGTTTACAAAACTTTGTCTATTACTCATCTCCGGATATTCGCTAGCTTTTATTTTGATTATATCACCAAAGGATGCTCTTATACCAAATGAGTTATTATTTGCTCCTAATATGCCATTATTTCCCATGTCTGAAATGCTATGTGAACTTGTAGAAGTTTTGATAGAAGTAATATCATCATCGTTATTACTATTAGCATTTGAAAAGTTATTTAATGCTGTATTAGAACTTGAGTGTTTATTTGTAGGTATTTTCAAACTTGCAAAATGTCTTGCAGGCTCTAAACCTGACATCTTTAGATTCAAAGCATTTCCTAATTTTTTCATTGCATTTTGTGATGATTTTCTAATAATTCTTCCAACTGTTAACCTAGAGCTATCGACAACTGGCTCCTTTTCTAACTCAGCATCTTCCATATCATTTTTATCATCAGATGCTCCTTTTTCAGAATCTTCTTCCATTTTAAATATATGAACAGTCATATTACTACTACAACAAAGAAGGAATTCATCATTTTTATCAAATTCTAAACAGTGAATTTTTGTACCATAAGTACCTCTTCTAAATTGATATTTCTTAACTCCTTTTTCAATATCAAAAACTCTAATAATTGTACCTTTTGTAGATGCGGTTGCTAACCTGGTTCCTTTAGCATTTAGCTTAAATGTTGAAACAGCTGCTTTATGTGCATTAATAACATGTGTTGGCTGAAGTGATGCTAAGTTAAATACAACAATATCACCTTGTGCATTATTAGTTGGGTTATTAGGCCCTTGTATTTCAAAATCATTAACATCATCTCCAGGAACTTCTTGAAGTTTTGGTAAGCCAGAATTGTGACTAGTGCCTGCATTATTTAAAAATGTTATATTATTTGTAGTTAAATGGTTACTAATTTCTGATAAAATAGCTTTTTGTGGACTACTATAACATAATATTAAAGAACTGTCTTTATGTTCTAATATCTGTGATATATCTATAATCCCTTTTGGATTATCACTTGTTTCTATTATATGTAATAATTTCATAGTTGTTATATCATAAATATAGATTTGTGATTTTAATAAAATCACCATTCTACTTTTATTCATTTTTATGCTTAAAATTGTAGAATGAAATGTGAATTCAACAATAATTTTCTTTTTCTTTGTATTTACTAATTTTAACTTTCTTGGTGATAGTGTGACATGCTCTCCTAGTCCAACACACGCAAGTAATGATGTATTATAAACCATTTCAACTATTCCAAAACTTGTTCCTTGTGTATTAATATTTTCAAGATTACTTATTTTTTCATTATTATTAGTGCTTTCATTTCCATACAACTCCTCTCCTCCTTTATACAACCTACCAAATGGGTTACAGTTAAACACACCAACCCCTTTATTAGTTCCAACTGAGATACATGATCCTGTTTGGTTGAAGTTAATATAATTAATTATTGTTGGCTGATTAGTAACACTATTGCTACTTAAAATTGATCTTGTATCTTCCCTCATATATATATATATATATATGTATATAGCGGTTTATACAACAAACACTGTATTAGCTAATATTTAGTTAGTTAGGTCTGTAGAGTTAAATCTATAACTTAAAATAATTTTAATATTATCAGAACAATTCAGATAAATAATTTTTTAAGTAGTAGAGTTCAAGATTAAAAATATATATATTAAAAAAAAAAATAATCAATATTTATGCATATATTTTTTTAAGCATGTTATAGAATCAATATTACAGTTCCTTTAAATTTAGTAAATAGTTTGCGGGGGTGGGTTTTAATATTAATTCATATATTAGCGAAAAGGGGAAAAGAAAAAAGAGTTGATTTTATGTTGAAATTAGCGTAAATAAAAACGTGATATATACAGACTTTATAAACACTAGTAAGAGTAGTAACATCTAGATTTTTTTTTTTTTTGTTGAGTAATTAAATTATCTAAAAAAGATAAGTTTAATATATTGAATATTTGTTTAATGATATATAAAATATTTTAATATCGTTTTATTGGGGTTCATAATAGAGTTCAAAAAAATCAGCTATACGGGATATTATTTGTTGTAAATAATTTTTAAAAAAGCTTCATCACCCATAATACCTTTGCCTTTTTCGTTATCTAAACTTTTTCCTAAAGAAACATCAAGGAGTTCGTTATATAATATACCAAATACATATGGTGTATCACCGTGCTCTTCCATGTCTGCGGATAATTCCTTGTACATAACATTACTTTTAGAACATGGATTTTTTTCTTTGTATAATTGAACAAAGTTTCTGATGAAATCTTGTTTCTTTTCAATATCTAAATCTTTCCATCTTTGTATAGCTGTTATGCTTGTGTTATGGAAGTTTCTTTTTGTGTATATAATAGGTAACCTGTTTTCTAAAGAACAATTGATTGTTTTTGAAGATTGTTTAAATAAAGTTCTAAACATTATATATATACGTGTATATTAGTATTATTTGAGAATTTTGTTCTAGGGATATGTGTATTTCTATTTATGTAATTTTAGATATATATAGTTTAAAAAAAAAAAAAAAAAATGCATACTTAACAAATTATAAAAAAATAAGAAATTTGCTAATAACAAAATAATGCATATTTATCACGTGTACATTTTTACACTTCTGGTAGACTTGCTATCTTTACAACACTGGTAAGTTTGATATTTTTATAACTATGGTAGACTTGCCATTTTTATGATAGGGTTGATTTTCAGATATTTGATAAAAAATAATACATGCACTATTATTAGAAATGCGTTTTTATAAAATTAGTAGGTTTTTGTTTTTATCTATCATCCTAAACGAATAACAAAAGAATTTGTATATGAATAATAAGTAGTAATTATTTTATCTTCAGAATGTTATTTAAAAACAGGTGAGTTATATTATCTTGATTTTTGATTAGTTATCTTTGTTTTTTTATCTTAATCTTAATCTGACAGATTGCTATTTTTATGGAAAAAGTATTCAACATGTATTTATTTCCTATATATAAATATATAGATATATATGCATATTAGAAAAATGAAAAATCAATATTGATTATCATTCTTTAATGCTAACAAATATAGTAAGGCTTTCAATTATAATAATCAAACGTTTAAAATACTAGAAAACCAACTTTTTTTGTACCATATCTATTCACATAATGTTTCAAAGCTTAATTAAATCAAAAATGCGTTATTCAACTAAAAATCAGCCTCTTCATTTTAAAAAATATATTAATATGAAGTATGACGTATATTTACCTAATAGAACCATCTATGATATGCATCAAGTTAATTACAAACAACCAATTATATTTATGCATGGTGTATTAGGAAATAGACATATTTATAATAACCAGTATCAGAAATTTGCAGACGAGCTTCAAACCCCTATATATGCAATTGATTTTAGAAACCATGGTGAATCAGAAAATTGCTTACCATTTAATTATATAACTCTAACAAATGATGTTAAGCAATTCATAAAAGTGCATAATCTACATAAGCCTACACTTATTGGATTTTCTCTTGGTGCTAAGGTTGCTATGGCAACAGCACTCCAGAATCCTGATATGTGCTCTCATTTAGTATGCATTGATAACGCGCCTACCAAACAACCAATGGTAACTCCTTTTTTAAAATCATTTACAAAGTTCTTGTCTGATTTAGTTTTAAATTCAAATATTAAAAACACTGACAAACAATGGGTAAATAAATCTGTGGATTGGTTGTTAAAAACTGGTTTAGATAGAGGCACTATCAAATACTTAATGAGTAACATTAGTAATAAAGAGAATATTACTAAATCAGATTTCCAAAATTCTCAAAAAGATTCACTATATTGTAAAATTCCTATAAGAGAATTACAAGGCCACATTGCTTCTGAGGTTCAAGATTGGCCAAATGAAGTTCTCTCTCATATTAGAATAAACAATCCTACATTATTTATTAAATCTTCAAAATCTGGATTTATTGGCGAAAATGAAATCAAAGTAATAAACAATCAGTTTACAAAAAACAATATTAAAGAAATAGATGGAACCCATTTAGTTCTTTCTGAAAAGCCTATTGAATGTTCAAATATGATTGTTGACTGGCTCAAAGAACAAACATTAAGCTTTAAGAACAAAGAATCATCGAAACAAACTTCAATACAAAACCAAACTAGACCATGAAAAATAATATATATATAATCAATTATTTATCTTATCTTTATTATTTAAAAACAGGCAATTAGTTAAAAATATTGAACCAAATACGTGCTCTTCATGGTTTTTATGTCCCATCATTTCACTAGATTTTCTTTTTTTAGGGAAATTAACATGTGATAGTTGATTTACTTTGGTTGCAGCATCTGTCATGTTTAATTGGACATATTGAGATTCCTGATATAATTGTTCTTTATACCTATTAATATTTTCTTCTACAGTGTTCATAGTTATAAAGTTAAAAACTATTGTCTCTCTAGTTTGTCCAATTCTAGAGATTCTGTTAATAGTCTGCTCTTCTATCGAGTTTTGTAAAATAGGATCAAATAAAATAAGAATACTAGCATTCACTAATGTAAGTCCTGCATTTGAGTCTGTGGTTAGTATTAAAACTCTAATGTTTCTATTCTTTTTAAATTCTGCAATAATGTTTCCTTTTTCTTTGTGATCAGTTGCAACTAATGTTTCAAATCCAGTGTCGTTTAAAATTTTTGCCAAAACATTAGTTATGATGTTAAATCTCGTGTAAATAACTATTTGTTGTTTTTTATCCAAACCACTAGCTTCATCAATAATATCCAAATATGATAACAGCTTAATCAATGTATCCACCTTAGCCCCATAGTTAAGTTTAGCAATAGAGATTCTTTCAACAACATTTAGGTTAGGATAGTTAAAGTATCCATTTATTTCTAATTCTTCCACCTTACTCGTATTTTTAATATTAGAGTCTAAATCATTATTTATATTATTTATTGGTTTTAAATCAATATAAAAATCATGAACTTCTTTAATATCAATTGATTTATTGCAAAGTGCACATGTTGCTTTGGTTTCTAGCCAATGTTTAATACAACTTGAGCAAAATTCATGACCACATTCTAAAATACTTCCTTTATCTATAAGCTCTAAACATATTGCACATGTCATATTTTCTCCTTTTTGAATATTGCTTAAACTGTTTAAAAATCTTCTTTTTGATGTTAGCTTTTTAATCTCGTTCATCTCAGATTCAATAATACTTTGAAAGTTTTTATTTAATTTTTCAAATCTCATAGGATCTTCATGAAATTTCAATTCCACAACTTTATCACTGATAGATTGTAAACTTTTGTAATAAGAGATCTTTTTGTTGAATACCTTGTTTAACTCATTTATCGATTTGTACCATTTCGCATGATATTTTATATCATCTTCAAAATTAAAGTTTGCAATAATTTTTGAAATAAATTTTGTAAATGGCGTGTTTTGAACAATTGTTAAGTTTAAAAATGTTCTATTTATTTCCAACCAAGTTTTTAAACAATTTGTGATAAAATATTCATCCTTATAGTTAGCAAATTTCTCAGGAATAGTAAATTGTTTATTTGATGTTTTCTCAGTGTTATTTTCAAGAATAAATTTTCTATTTAACAATATTAGGTTTATTAATTCAAAATTATTATAAATTTTATCTTGTATCTCAAGGCCTATATCATATTCCGTAACTTCAACATTTTCTATCTCTTGTTTTATAAGCACATCTGGATCATTATTCTTACTAATAGGAATCTTAAGCAATTCCACACTTTCAACATAAAGCTGGGTTGCTAATTCAACTTGTTTATTCAAGATATTTATCATCTCATTAACCCGTTCAAAAAATGGTAAAACTTTATGTCTAAACAAAGTTTCATTTTTTAAATCTTGATGGTCTTTTTTTTTACCTAATGGAATAATCTTACCATCATGTTTTTTATAACCTGTGTCCTTAATTAATAGCCCATTCATATTACCCATAGCTTCTTTTGCGATATCATCAAATATTAATTCTTTATAAGAGGGTAATATTTGTAAATAGTATTCTTCAATGTTATCGAACAGTTTCATACTTATATCAACTTCATCAATATGAGACTTAAGCAATTTTTTTCTTGTCATTTCTGCAAGCAAGTATTCATGATTTTCTTTATCATTAAATTGTTTCTCTATTTTCTTATCTTTAGCATCTTTTCCTAATTGGAAAAAACAATTTCCTAAAAAAAAATGAACACTATGCTCTAAAAGAAGCAATGATGATATAGACGATGAAATGATGTTCTCTTTGTCATGTTTACCTTTATCACTATCCCCTGTAATCTTAATATCATCTCCATGTGTATCATTAATTTCTTCTTCTATAAGCTCCATTGCTTTTCCAAAAATATATTTAGCTCCTTTAACATCACCAATAATTTCTAGTATATATCTGCCATTGTCAATATAGTTACTAATCAAATGTCTTTTTAATGTTTTTAATGATCGATAATTTTCAATAATCATTGTATTCAAAATCGCCTCCATACTATCGATTTTTGCAACTTCTTCTTCTCTTCCAGCATCAAGTCCTTTTGAATGATCATTCTTAAGGTGTCTATATCTCCTTCCAAAAATATGAAGCCCCTCAGAACACAAAGCAGTTAGTTCAGTTAGGTATGCATTTAATTTTGAAACTTCCATCAAACTTTGTGATTCTTTATTATACTCATATATGCATTTTTCTACTAATTGATTGTAATTTTCTCTTTCAATAGGTGTTAAATAAATAGGTATAATAAATTTATGTTGTTTTGGAATATTTAATTGATCTTGAACGGCATCTCTACTATGTCTTCTAGCAATATCTTTTAAAATAAAACAATCAATAAAATTTTCAACCATTCTTTTTGGTGACTCAACCAATGTTTTATCATAATTTTCAGCTACTGGGCTCAAATTCCATTCTAGAAATTTTTGAATTGTGATCTTATTAAGGTTTTCTCCATTAAATGGCTTTATTGATAAACAACTTAATAAATTACTTATTTCAGACAAACATTTTTCAAAATCGTTAGATATCAAAGGTGTTGCACTTACTGCCCATGTATAAACTTTCTTAATTTTGTTCACTGAGGCTAGCGAGCTTGGTGATAAAGATTGAACTTCATCAAATATAGCCCTTGTAAATGTTATTAAACATAATGGAGAAGAATAATCATACTTAAGATTTTCACTATTTCTTGTTCTTGAAGCATTCGACACATTTCTATATGCAAAATCTACAAATGATATTTCTTTAACAAGGATATCATAACTTGTCATTAGTATATCAAAATCATTTAACTTCTGAATGACCTCTTCTCTTGAAAGCTTTGGAAATTCTTTTTGAAACTCTTTAAAACCTTTATAATGATATATGCTATAATCGAGTGAGTCAGAAAATTGGTTAAATGATGCAATCCATTGATTTAATATAGTATTTGTGCAGACTACCAACGTTGTTTTCACAAGAGGTTGAAGTTTTTGATCTTTTTCTAAATTTGACCGATTGAAATTATCATATTCCTTAATTTCTTTTTTTGAGAATGGATTAAGTAAGATTGTTGAGATGCATTCAACTGTTTTACCAAGCGACATATCCTCAGCTAATATTCCAAACCCGGGTTTAATATACCCCTTTTTTATATCACCTTCTGTTTTATTCATTTCTTTTACATAATAATTGATTGCATTCAGTTTTGATATACAATAGAAAGTAATTTTGTTGTAAAAAAAACGCCCTTTTAAAAGCGAGATATAACCCACTTGCGAGCTATTAAGATAATTCAAGATTGATACGTCATCATCAGCTAACTCTCTAGAGTGAATAATATCACGAGATTCTCTTTTTAACATCCATTCAACTGTTTTTTCTTGGAATGGATAAAGAGATAACGGATATATTTTGTCTTTTTGAGTTTTTCTCAACCCAATGGACTTTTCTTCTTCTTTTTTAGTAAAAGTTTCTAGTTTTTGGTCAAAGATCGATTTTATATTCACATCAGAGACATCATGATAACTGAACTCCATTGAATCATTTTGATCAGATAAATATTCAAGTAAGTTTGTTGGTAAGTTGAGATAACCATTCTCAGGTATGGCAATATAAAAATCAATATAAAGTTGATTAAGCTCAAGGTTTTTTATATATTCAATTGAAAATAATTTCAAAGAAATTGATGTTCCTATAATCTTTTGCACTTTTCTAATAATTTTTTTTTTACCTTTTCTTTGAGAATGTGATTTTTGAATTGAGTTAAGTTTATCTGTCATGTTATTATTAGATAAGGTTGTGATATATCTAATAAAATAATCTAAAATGATTGAATAATCTTTTGAATTTTGTATATGACATTTTTTATCACATTCTGATAGTTTAAATGTTGTAATATTAATGTTTGTTTCAGTATTGGATAAACAGTATAAAAAATTTATAAAGTTTACATCGAAATCATTCTTATCAATTAAAACATCTTTGCTATTTTTAGTTTCCACATGTAGAGACAGTTTTTTAACATCGATTCTATCTAAATTCTTTATCGGAACAATTAACGATATCAAAGGTACAGAACTCATTATAGAAAGATATAAAATATAGATATGTAAAATGGGTTAATAAACTTATTTCTTTTTACTGTGTATAAAGGTTTTTAAAATAATTAACAATAAAGTTATATATAAATGTTACGCGTTTGCTTAATTAAAGGAAATGTCTTATTTTAAATAATCTTACATAGCGAATTTAAACCACGTGCAATATATATTTTTAAAGAAACCCATAAACTACGTAATTTGATTGTAAATAGTTTTTTTAAAAAAAATGTTTCATGATATAAAAAAAAATTGCAGTGTGCATGTTTTTTTTAAATGTTTGTAAAAAAAAAAAAAAAAAAAAACCTTGATAATAGTGTAGGTTTTTTTTTTTCCCTTTTATGTTACTATATAAACTTTATTATTAATAATCTTATTTATTTATTTATTGTTTTTTTTTTAAAAATGATTATATGACATAATAAAATTGAACACAAGAATATTATATTAACCATATCTGCTTAATTAAAAATCTTAAAACAAACAAGAAGTACCGTTTAACTGAGCATATCTACTTTTTAAAACTTAGAATAGAAATGTTTAAGGAATTAAAAAATATATTCAAAAGCAAAGATAAATCAGCGCATAAAGGTCATAATACCAATAAAACCACCCAAACATCCTCTCAGAATGATAACAGAGACAATCATGTTGATAATTTTGAAGTAAATGATACGAATTCCTTAAATGATAATTCAAAAAGCAATTCTTTACATGAACCAACTTATACATTACCTGAACATGATTCGAACAATAATAATAGTAATCATAAAAGAACAACTGACATTAAGTTTAAAGAAGAATATCTAACAAACAATGATGTAAATGATCATGAAACAAGAAATGGTTCATCAGAAGGAAGAAGTAGAATACATAGTGTAGTTTCTAGAAACACACAAGGGACACATTTAAGCTCTGTAGCCTCTTTAGACTCCAGTTGGGTTGATGATGATTATGATGAAGAGGAAGAGGAAGATGAAGATTATGAAAGAAGTTTTAATATTGATGAAGAAGAAGATGAAGATGAAATTGAAGAAAAGCAAGCCAGTGTTGATAATACTTCAAAAAGAAAAGACAATCAAAGAAATAATTATTCCATACAACCACAAAGTCTAAAAGTCCAAAGACAATTATTTAAAGAACAATCTGAAATATTTGATTATTTGCTATTGGAAAAGATAGGAGAAGGTGCATTTTCACAAGTTTATAAATGTGTTAAATATGATATGAGTTTAATCTATGATAATATAGAAGATTTTGAAGAAAAAGAGTCTGAAGATATTAAATATGTTGCAATAAAAGTTATACATAAACAAATGCTTGATTCTCCTAATGTTGAAAAAGAAAAAAATAAAATTTCATCTAGAGAACAAGTTTTAAAAGAAATTATGATTCATAAATTAGTATCACAAAGAACCACCTTTGATAATAACGATGATTTATTGAAAAGAGATATTGATACTAACCCTGATGATGGTGCTGTGCATGTTGTACAATTTATCGACTTTTATGAAACTGATTCTTATTATTATATGATTCAAGAGTTAGTAACAGGTGGAGAAATTTTTGGTGAAGTTGTAAAATATACATATTTATCAGAAGATCTTTCAAGATTTGTAGTTAGACAATTGGCGTTTGCTATTAGACATCTACATAAGTTAGGTGTTGTTCATAGAGATATTAAACTTGAAAATTTATTATTTGAAACGATTCCAATTTTTGAAAGAAATCCTAAGAAATATGATCCTCCATTTACTTTAAGAAAATCTGATGATAGAAAGTCTAAGCTAGATGAAGGTGTATTTATTCCTGGTGTTGGTGCAGGTACAATTGGTATTGTTAAACTAGCTGATTTTGGTTTATCAAAGAAAGTTGTTAATATGAATGCGGCTGATTTGTCAACACCATGTGGAACTGTAGGTTACACAGCACCTGAAGTCGTAAGAGATGAAAGATACAGTTTCCAAGTTGATCTATGGGGAATTGGTTGTGTTTTATACACTGTTCTTTGTGGATTTCCACCGTTTTATGATGAAAAGATTGATATATTGACTGAAAAGATTAGTAGAGGTGAATATACATTTTTGAAGCCATGGTGGGATGAAATCTCTGATGGAGCTAAGAATTGTGTTTCTAGATTATTAGAAATAGATCCATTAAAAAGATATACTATTGATGAATTACTATCTGATCCATGGTTTTCAACTTATGATTGTCAAACTTATTATGAATTAGAAACACAAAGAAGAATAGCTTATATCCAGGATAGAGTATTTGATAGAAGAAAGGCATCTATCTTAAAGAAACAAAAGAAAGATCAAGACAAGATTCAAGAAGTTACAAAAGAAAAAGCTATGGAACCTTCATTCGATACATTACATGCTTCCAGTGAAAACATAGAAGATGACTTTGTATGCAAGATTCCAATAAAAACATCTATAGATACTTCAAACACACTATTATATTCTCCTGCTGCTGTTGCAATGAGAGAAGCTTTCGATATTACCAATGCTGTTCAAAGAATCAAAGAAGAACATACAAATTCTCCATCTATGTCAATCACCAATGATCCTTTAAATTTTACCAAACAAGCTACCAGAAACAATGCTTCAAATAAAGGTCTGTCTAATATTTCTGAAGAGTCTGAGGAATCTGATTTTACAAATTATGCTACTGCCGTTAATAATAATGAATTAAATTCTCAATTTTTCCAATTAAGATTAAATTCATCCACTATTGCTAAAAGACGTCATAAAGGTATTAATGATATAAAAAAACCATCTCCATTAGCGAACATTGTTAAACATACTAATACTAACAGTGTTTCAGAATAGTGTTTTTTTTTCTTTATTGCCAAACGTTTCATAACATTATTATTCTTTAGATTTAGTTTAAATATATATAAGATTACTTTTTATAATAGTAATAATTTACATTGCGGGCCACTGATGTTTAATAATAATAAGATTTAATAAGTATTTTAATAATCATAAAACTTCTTTTTATTGTAATGAATATAAAAAAAACGTGATTAGATATATAATTTATAATTAAATTTATAAATTATGTAAGAAAAAATAATTATATGACGTGTTTAGTATACGAATGTTAATATCTATAGATAAAAAAATACATGTTTATTTCCGATAATATTAACGTTTCTTTTTTATTTTATAATTTTAGTTTTGCTAATACAATTTTTTTTTTTTTTTTTTTTTTTTTTTTTTTTTTTTTTTAAAATTTTTATTTTTTAAAATTAAAAAAAAAAAAAAAAAAAAGAAAAAGTGGAATATTTCCTCATTTGGACATATTATCTTAGAAAACTATTCAGAAAAAAAATAACTAAGTATAGCAAGTATTTGAGACAAGAATTTTTTTTTTTCAGATAATAATTTTATAACTTTTTTATAGAGATGGCTACATTTTTTTTTTTCTTTTATAAAGGTTCGACGAAAATTTGATATTATAAAGAAAATTTTTTTTTTTACAGTTTTCAACTTTATAAAAGTTACTTTTTTCTTTTTAACTTCGACATTTTTAAAATTTTTAATTATTTTTCTATAAAATCAAAATAATTTATAAGTTTAAAGGAAGTTTAAGTTTTTAATATTATTATTATTAATTATTTAAAGAAAAGAAGAAATAAATCTTAAACCAAGGATAATCAAAATACTGAAAAATGTCTGATTCTGCTCAATCCATTCAAGTTTTAAGCGAATTATTTGGTAAGTTATCTGTTGCCACCGCTGACAACAGATCCCAAGTTGCCACTGAAATTTCTAGTTTCTTAAACGGTAACATCGTTGAACACGATGTTCCAGAAGAATTCTTCAAGCAATTAAAGGCTTCTTTAGAAGACAAGAAGGCTGCTGCCGGTGCTTTAGCTACTATTTCTGCTATTGCTTCTGAAAACAACTTATCTCCATCTGTTGAACCATTCATTGTTGCTTTAACTTCTTCCATCACTTCTTTAGCTGCTTCTAAAGATAAGGAATGTCAAGACTTAGCCAAGGAAGCTTTAGTTGCCATTGCCAAGGCTATTGACCCTGTTTCCATCAAGGTTTTATTACCAATCTTAACTTCTACCTTAGGTTCTACTTCTAAGTGGCAAGAAAAGGTTGCTATCTTAGCTGCCATTTCTATCTTAGTTGATACTGCCAAGACTCAAATTGCTTTAAGAATGCCTGAATTAATCCCAGTCTTATCTGAAGCTATGTGGGACACCAAGAAGGATGTTAAGGTTGCTGCTACCGAAACCATCACCAAGTCTACTGAAACTGTTGAAAACAAGGATATTGAAAAGTTCATTCCTCAATTAATCGCTTGTATTGCTACCCCATCTTTAGTTTCTGAAACCGTTCA
Source organism: Hanseniaspora singularis (nom. inval.) (assembly GCA_030565715.1). Classification (NCBI taxonomy): domain Eukaryota; kingdom Fungi; phylum Ascomycota; class Saccharomycetes; order Saccharomycodales; family Saccharomycodaceae; genus Hanseniaspora; species Hanseniaspora singularis (nom. inval.). The sequence goes on along the minus strand of JAJMDG010000110.1, from coordinate 44,725 downwards.
CTTATTAGGTGCTACTACTTTCGTTGCTGAAGTTACCCCAGCTACTTTATCTATCATGGTTCCATTATTATCTAGAGGTTTAGCCGAAAGAGATACTGCCATTAAGAGAAAGGCTGCTGTTATTATTGATAACATGTGTAAGTTAGTCGAAGACCCACAAGTTGTTGCTCCATTCTTGGGTGAATTATTACCAGGTTTGAAGAACAACTTCGCCACCATTGCTGACCCAGAAGCTAGAGAAGTTACCTTAAGAGGTTTAAAGACTTTAAGAAGAGTTGGTAACGTTGGTGAAAATGATGTTTTACCAGAAGTTTCCCACGCTGGTGATATCGCTACTACCCAACAAGTCTGGACCGAATTATTAAAGTCCATCAACGTTGAAGTTGCCCCAAGATTCCAAGTTGTTGTTGAATACATTGCTGCTATTGCCGGTGACTTAATCGATGAAAGAATCATTGATCAACAAACCTGGTTCACTCACATTTTACCATACGCTACTATCTTCTTAAAAGAAAAGGAAGCTAAGGAAATTGTTGATGACTACAGAAAGAGAGCTGTTGACAACATTCCTCAAGGTCCAAACTTTGACGATGAAGAAGAAGAAGGTGAAGATTTATGTAACTGTGAATTCTCCTTGGCTTACGGTGCTAAGATCTTATTAAACAAGACTCAATTAAGATTAAAGAGAGGTAGAAGATACGGTTTATGTGGTCCAAACGGTGCTGGTAAGTCTACTTTAATGAGAGCCATTGCTAACGAACAAGTTGATGGTTTCCCAACTAAGGAAGAATGTATGACCGTTTACGTTGAACACGATATCGATGGTACTCACGCTGATACTTCCGTTGTTGACTTCGTCTTAGCCGGTGAAGTTGGTACCAAGGAAGAAATCGTTGCTAAGTTAACCGAATTCGGTTTCGACGATGAAATGCAAAACAAGCCAATTACTGCCTTATCTGGTGGTTGGAAGATGAAGTTAGCTTTAGCTAGAGCCGTCTTAAAGAACGCTGATATCTTATTATTAGATGAACCAACTAACCATTTAGATACCGTTAACGTTGCTTGGTTAGTCAACTACTTAAACACTTGTGGTATTACTTCCATTATTGTTTCCCACGATTCTGGTTTCTTAGACAATGTTTGTCAATACATTATCCACTACGAAGGTTTAAAGTTAAAGAAATACAAAGGTAACTTGTCCGAATTCGTCGTCAAGTGTCCAACTGCTCAATCTTACTACGAATTAGGTGCCTCTGACTTAGAGTTCCAATTCCCAGAACCAGGTTTCTTAGAAGGTGTTAAGACCAAGCAAAAGGCTATTGTTAAGGTTTCCAACATGACCTTCCAATACCCAGGTACTACCAAGCCTCAAATTTCCAACGTTTCTTTCCAATGTTCCTTATCTTCCAGAATTGCTGTCATTGGTCCAAACGGTGCTGGTAAGTCTACTTTAATTAACGTCTTAACTGGTGAATTATTACCAACTGAAGGTGAAGTTTACACTCACGAAAATTGTAGAATTGCTTACATTAAACAACATGCTTTCGCTCACATTGAAAACCACTTAGACAAGACTCCATCTGAATATATCCAATGGAGATTCCAAACTGGTGAAGATAGAGAAACCATGGACAGAGCCAACAGACAAATTAACGAAAACGATGAAGAAGGTATGAAGAAGATCTTCAACATTGAAAGTACTCCAAGAAGAATTCAAGAAATCTTAGCTAGAAGAAAATTCAAGAACTCTTATGAATATGAATGTTCTTTCTACTTAGGTGAAAACATCGGTATGAAATCTGAAAGATGGGTTCCAATGTCCTCTGTTGACAACGCTTGGATTCCAAGAGGTGAATTAGTCGAATCTCACTCCAAGATGGTTGCTGAAGTTGATATGAAGGAAGCTTTAGCTTCTGGTCAATTCAGAGCTTTAACCAGAAAGGAAATTGAATCTCACTGTGCTATGTTAGGTTTGGAAGCTGAATTAGTTTCCCACTCCAGAATTAGAGGTTTATCCGGTGGTCAAAAGGTTAAGTTAGTCTTAGCTGCTGGTACTTGGCAAAGACCTCACTTGATTGTTTTAGATGAACCAACTAACTATTTAGATAGAGATTCTTTAGGTGCTTTATCCAAGGCTTTGAAGGCTTTCGAAGGTGGTGTTATTATCATTACCCACTCTGCTGAATTCACCAAGGATTTAACTGAAGAAGTCTGGGCCGTTCAAAACGGTATGATGGTTCCATCTGGTCACAATTGGGTTACCGGTCAAGGTGCTGGTCCAAGATTAACCAAGAAGGAAGAAGAAGGTGACAAATTCGATGCTATGGGTAACAAGATTGCCTCTACTGAAAAGAAGGCTAAGTTATCTGCTTCTGAAGTAAGAAAGAAAAAGAAAGAAAGAATGGCCAAGAGAAAGGCTGCTAAGGCTAGAGGTGAAGAATACGTTTCTTCTGATGATGCTTTCTAAATTAATTAAGGTTGAATTTTTATCAAGCTTTTTTATTTTATAAAACAAAACTCAATGAAATCCTCTAATGATTAAAAAAAAAAAACAAAACTTTTATTTTATTTTTTTTTTTTAAATAAGCCATAATCTTATATAATATATATATTTTTTTGTATAAATAAAAAAATAATAGAAATAAGTATAAATAAATAACGATATTAGTATTTTCTTTTACTATTTAAAATCAGAATGTGTATAGAAATGCTTAATGATTTTATATAACTAAAAATAGATATTTTTATGCTAAAAAAAAAAATATATATATATACTATATTTAGGACATATGTGATTTAGGATATAAATTTTTTTTTTTTTTTTTTTTTTTTGAAAAAAAAAGGGAAGTTTTATTTATTTATTTAAAAACATGAAATAAAATAATAAAAAACCAAGAATAATTATTAAGCATATATAATATGAAAAGCATTTGTAAAGTACAAATATTTTTTGTATTTCAATTTTTATTAAAGTTAATAAATGCAGGATTAATCACATCTGATGAAAAAGTTGTTGATCCAATAGATCCATCTAAGAATATTGATAATGAAGCATTACCTGAAGGTGTAGAATGGCAAGATTGGCACATGGCACATGAACATCAAATGGAAGAATATGAGCCAGAACAATTTTTTGCATTGCATGATATTAAAAAAAAGGGATACTTTGATTCCAATGATATTTTAACAATGTATGGATTACAAAGAGAAGAGATTATAGGGAATGGTGATGGTATGGGATCTCATGATTCAAGTGAAAAACAAGTTGATCAAGATTTAAAAGATAGACTAGTTAAGTTTGTTTTCAGTTTATTTGATTTAGATGATAATGATAGAATTACTAAAGAAGAATTTTTAATGATTTCTAAACAAGGTAAAAAGTTCCCAGATTTAGGTGTAGGTATAGGTCATCATGCAGATTTTGAATTAGAATATGAAATCCATCATTGGAATAAATATCATAAAGATCAAGATCCAAATGTAAATGTTATTCATAAAGAAGATGTTGAACACGATTTGTTACATCATGAACATGAAATTGAACATGAAGAAAGTGTTCAAAGAGGTGCTTCAAGACAAACAGTAATTACGGATGATGAGTTAGAGTTAAGAATAAACAATGAAAATATTCCTTTAAAGTTTAGAAGTAAAGGTTATTAATGTGATAGATATTTAACCATAGATTGTTGACTTTCTATATGTAAAAAAAAAAAAAAAAAAAAAAAACGTATTATTGTATATATGAATAATAATTAGTTAATCAAAGAGACGAAGAAAAAAACGTATTATAATACTGTAAAATTTTTTAGTAAAAAAAAAAAAATTATATATATGTCTATGATTCCATAAATCAAAATTAAAGCATGCGAATAAATTATATATTAACATGTGAGGTACATTTTTTTTTTTTTTTTTTTCTTTGACAAACAAATATATTAAAACAATTAAAAACCAGATTATACTTTTTTTAAAAAATAACCAATAACAACAAGATGGTTAAATCTATAGTTTTCACTGATTTTGACGGTACAATTACTTTAGAAGATTCTAATGATACTCTTTCTGATAACTTTGGTATCTCTAAAGAAACAAGAATAGAATTATTCAAGGAAATTGTTAACAGTAAAGGATCATTCAGAGATTCTTTCCAAATAATGATGGATAACATCAAGATGCCTATTGACGAATGTGTTGATTATTTAGTTGGAAAGATCAATTTAGACCCAGGGTTTAAAACATGTTTAGACTACTGTAATGCTAATGATATCTGTGTAGTTGTTATTAGTTCTGGTATGAGACCAATTATCAAAGCTTTATTAGATAACTTATTGGGTAAAGAAGAAGCTGATAAATTAACTATTGTTTGTAATGAAACTGAGATATTAAATGAAGAAACTGGTGAATGGACTATTAAATACAAGAACCCAGAATCTATTCACGGTCATGATAAGAGTATTTCCATTGATGAATTAAAGCAAGCTACTGAATTATCTGGTTATAAGCTTGACCAAGAAAAAGAAAAGCCAATCTACTTCTACTGTGGTGATGGTGTGTCTGATGTTACTGCTGCTGCTAAGTGTGATTTATTATTTGCTAGAGAAGGTAAAGATTTAATCACTTTCTGTGAAAAGGGTGACATTCCATACCATGAATTTAGAAGTTGGGATGATATTTTATTAGGTATCAAGGATGTATTAGAAAATGGTAAAGATGTTAAGGACTTAATGCAAAACCATAAAAAATAATTTATATAATTAGATATGTTTAATGACTTTTATTTAACTTTGTATCTTTGAGCACGTGAATGCGCTAAACATTTTATTACTAATATTATAAAAAGAAGTTATAAAAATATGTGACTGTTCAATTTTTAATCCACCAAACGTGATTGATTTTAATCATTTTTATATTTTATATATTAAAAACTTCGGGGAGTTTCGCTCCTAAACCGGCGAAAAACCGGTATAATATGAGTAAATAAAAATTTTCTGAGTAAAAAAAAAAAAAGAAGAAAAAAAAAAGTTCACATATAATTTGAATTAATAGAGATGATTAATTCTAAAAGTTTTATTATTATTATATAAATAGAAATTAAAATTTCAGTTAAGAGTCATATTAAAAAATTAAACATTTATTTCTTCTTATAAAGAATTGAATAATTCTAATTCTGAGAAAATAAAGATTAAAATGAAAACCAATTCCAAATAAATTAAGTATATACCCATATATCAAATATATTGCTTATATTTAATCATACTAATAATAATAATATAATAATAAATGTCTATCGTTAAGAAAATTACTGTTTTACCAGGTGATCATGTTGGTCAAGAAATTGTTGAAGAAGCTATTAAAGTTTTAAAGTCTATAGAAAGTAGTTCAAAGAAAGATATAAAGTTTGATTTCGATTACCAATTAATCGGTGGTGCTGCTATTGATGCTACAGGAAAAGCATTACCTGAAGAAGCTTTGAAGTCTTGTGAATCTGCTGATGCTGTTTTATTAGGAGCTGTTGGTGGTCCAAAGTGGGGTCCAGACTCTCCAGTTAGACCAGAACAAGGTTTATTAGAAATTAGAAAAGCTTTAAAGTTATACGCTAACTTAAGACCTTGTAATTTTATTTCTGAAAGTTTATTAGACTTATCACCATTAAAGAGAGAAATTGCTAAAGGTACTGACTTTACTGTTGTTAGAGAATTAGTTGGTGGTATTTACTTTGGTGATAGAATTGAAGACAATGGTAGTGGTGTTGCCCAAGATACTGAAATATACTCTGTTCCAGAAGTTGAAAGAATTACTAGAATGGGTTGTTTCTTAGCTTTGCAACACAACCCACCTTTACCAGTTTGGTCTTTAGATAAAGCTAACGTTTTAGCTTCTTCAAGATTATGGAGAAAGACAGTTGAAAGAGTTATTTCAGAAGAATTCCCAACTATTGAATACCACCATCAATTAATTGATTCTGCTGCTATGATCCTTGTTAAGTCTCCAACTAAATTGAACGGTATTATTTTATGTAACAACATGTTTGGTGATATCATCTCTGATGAAGCATCTGTCATTCCAGGTTCTTTAGGTTTATTACCAAGTGCCTCCTTATCTTCTTTACCAGACTCTAATAAAGCCTTTGGTTTATATGAACCATGTCATGGTTCTGCTCCTGATTTACCTAAGAACAAGGTTAATCCTTTAGCTACTATTATTTCTGCTGCTATGATGTGCAAATTATCTTTAGATTTATATGAAGAAGGTGTTGCTATTGAAAAGGCTTGTAAAGACGTTGTCGAATCTGGTATTATGACAGGTGATTTAGGTGGTTCCAACTCTACTACTGATGTTGGTGATGCCGTTGCTGCTGCTGTTAAAAAATATATTTAAGTATGTTTATATATAGTATTGATATGAAATAAAATAATAATGAAATAAACTCCCCTCTTTTCTTTTTTCTTTGTAAATATATCTTAATATAATAATCCGAATAGAATATACTTTATTTTATTTTTGTTATTTGTTTTAAGAATGTGTTATATAAATTTTATTATCTATTTATCTATTTTCAAGTTTTATTTATTTATTGTTTTTAATGGCCTGACCATTCAATGGTATTTAAATCAATACCTTCCTTATGTAATTCCCATAATGGAGACATTTCTCTTAAAAATTCAACTCTTTCGGTAATAGCTTTAATAACATAATCAATTTCCTCTTCGGTAGTAAATCTACCAATACCAAATCTAATAGAAGAATGAGCTAAAGCTTCGTCTTTACCTAAAGCACTCAAAACATATGAAGGTTCTAAAGAAGCAGAAGTACAGGCAGAACCAGAACTTAAAGCAACATCTCTTAAGGCCATCAATAAAGATTCACCTTCAACAAATGCAAATGAAACATTAACACAACCTGGGTATCTACTATCAGCATCACCATTCAAAGAAGTTTCTTCTATCTTTAATAAAGCATCTGTTAATTTTTTGGATAATTTCTTAATATGTTCGATATCTGCTTCTTTTTCTTCAATCATTAATTTAGCAGCTTCACCAAAACCTGCAACTAATGGTGGAGCTAAAGTTCCAGATCTTAAGTTTCTTTCTTGACCACCACCGGAAATTATAGGTTGTAATCTCACTCTTGGTCTTCTTCTAACGTATAAAGCACCAATACCCTTTGGCCCATAAACCTTATGAGAAGAAATAGACATTAAATCAATCTTCATATCTTCAACATCTAAGTCAATCTTACCATAAGCTTGTGCACAGTCTGTGTGGAAATAAACCTTCTTAGATCTACATAAAGTACCAATTTCCTTTAAATTTTGGATAACACCGATTTCATTGTTAACACCCATTACAGAGACAAGGCATGTTCTTTCTGTAATACTATTCTTCAATTCTTCCATATTAACTAAACCATTTTCATCAACTTTTAAATAAGTAATATCAAATCCATCTTCTTTTAAAGATTTTGAAGCTTCAAGAACACATTTGTGTTCAGTGTTTGTAGTAATTATATGATTCTTTCTAACACCGTTACCTGTCTTATTAGACCCATAGAACTTAGCAACACCCTTAATAGCTAAATTATTAGATTCTGTAGCACCAGAAGTAAAAATAATTTCTTTTGGATTAGCACCTATTACCTTTGCAACTTGTTCTCTAGCTGTTTCTATATCCTTACTTGTTTCCCACCCATAAGAGTGTGTGTTTGAGTGTGGATTACCATATAAACCTGTGTAATAAGTCATCATCTTGTCTAAAACTCTTGGATCCAATGGTGTTGTGGCTTGGACATCTAAATAGATTGGTCTAGAACCTTTAGATGGGTCTAATCTATAAGCATGTGATAATGCAGTTGAAATGTTTTGAGAAAGAGTTGCATCTAAATTAGATTCTTCTTCTTTCTTTTCTTCTGTTTCTTCTAAAGGCTTTTGTAAAGCTGTATGGGTGATTAATCTTGCATCATCAAATCTATGGTCAATGTGGTGTTTGTAATCGATGTTAGAAGTTGATTGGTATGTTTTACCAACTATTGATACAGATAAAACCTTTGTCAATTGTTTGGAAACTGTTGAAGATTTTAATACTCTTGAACTAGCTAATTTATGTAACATTATTTTTTTCTTAAAAAACCAATCTAATTGTTTATATAAGATTAACTTTCTTGGTGTTTGATATAATTTTATATTTGTAATATACCTAACTGTATTAAATATTCATTAATAATCATAAAAAAAAAAAATTTTTAAACTTTTAAATGACTCCTTTTTTCCTTAAATTTGATAATTATACACTATTTTTTTTTTCTGAAAAAAAAAAGTTTAAATTTTATTACCTAAACACCCTTTATCCCCGTCGATGATCTTTTAAGACTAGAAGTATGTTCAACATCTTATACAATGAACGATCAAATAATATATTTATAAGTGTTAATTTCAAGTTGATTTCTTGTTTAAAGGATTATAATAATCACCTAGTTTATACACTAACGCTATTAGCATGTTATAAGGTAATAAATAAGACATTATATATGAACATGTGACTAGTTGAGATCAAGCATTTTATAGAGAACTTACTTATTGTGAAAAAAAAAAAAAAAAAAACTGTGAAAAAATTTTATAATTTTTATATAAGATATCATTATTAGATTTAAAGCAAAAGAATAAGACATTATAATAAAACCGAACTTGTCAAAACTCTACATTTAGCATACGATATTGCATAAATGACAGATCATAATTTTATATATTCATTAATAGCAGGTGGTGTTGCTGGAACATCTACAGATATGGTATTTTATCCTATTGATACTATTAAAACAAGACTTCAGTCTAAAGAAGGATTTTTTAAGAGTGGTGGTTATAAAAATATATATTCAGGAATTTCAGCATGTATTATAGCATCAGCACCATCAGCTTCATTATTCTTTATGACATATGACTATTTTAAACATTCATTAAAACAAAATAATACAATGAATTTGAACGATCCACAGATACATATGATATCAGCATCATTAGGTGAAATCATGGCATGCTCAGTTAGAGTTCCTGCTGAAGTTATTAAACAAAGAACACAAGCAAATCTTGGATACACACCATCAAAAACCATTAAGTTGATTATTAGCGAATCTAATGGTTCATTAAAGCTTTTAAAAAATAATCTATATAAAGGTTTTGGAATGACTATCATGAGAGAGATACCATTCACTTGTATTCAATTTCCCTTATATGAATATTTAAAGTCTAGATGGAGACGTTTGAATGGTGATGATAAAGACCTTGCTCCTTGGAAGGGTGCTTTATGTGGTTCATTCTCAGGTGCTACTGCAGCAGCAATTACAACACCATTAGATGTCATAAAAACAAGATTAATGTTATCGAAATTATCCTCTAATACTACTATTATAGATATAATTAAAGAACTTTATGCTGAGAATAAGTCAGGATCTGCATTTTTCAAAGGAATTGGTCCAAGAACTCTATGGATAGGTATCGGTGGTGCTGTATTCTTAGGTGTTTATGAAACTGTATCTAGTGTCTTAAAAGAAGAATCAAAGTTAGAATAATTTATATAGATAAATATTATTAGAAATAGAAAAAAAAAAAAAACTTTATATTCATTATTTATCTTTCAGTAACAATGTAGTTACCTGATTTATCCTTTTTTCTTCTAGCAAACTTCATTATAAAATTATCTGGTTTTATCTTTTGCTCATTTAATTCTTCAAAAAAAGGTTGTATGTGCTTTTGATACCAAGTTCTTTGTATGTTTAATAAGTATGGTGCTCTTTTCTGTATGGTTGGTGGAAGTTTATTTCTATCAACTTCTAAAATCTTTTTTGTGACTAAATCTTGTGCAAAATAACCTATTAAGAAATCTAGATCTAAATCACATTTAAAATAACTTGGTAATGAATCTTTCCAATACATATAAAAATCATTAACTGGTATAAAATTTCTTTTAGAAAATGGACACTTTTGTTTTAATGTTTTTAATCCGTAGAAAACAGCAATCTCATTTATTTTTAAGCATTTATCTGATGTTACATAACGATCTAGTACAGAATTTGTTAATAAAGGTAAATCTTCACCTTGAATTTCTTGGGACAAAGATACAACCTTTTTAACAACACTTTCATAATCAATATGTGAATAATCCATATTCAAACTAACAATAGATACTAATATAAGATCTAAAACATCAGCTTCAATTTTATAAGGTATTTTTTTCACAGACATATCATTAAGTTCTACTAGCAAGGATCCTACCCATTGCTCATTAAACTGTTTTATAGATAATGGTAGTTTATTAATCAGTTGTTTCTTTGTTACTTGCACAGAAGGTTTATTATTTATTTCATTTTCTTCATGTTCATAGCAATAGTCTGGCACCAAAGAAGTTTCTAACTTTTGGTCAACGACAATAAGTTCTAGTTCACTCTGTTGTAAATTATATGATTGATAATTAAAGGTGGTTTTTTCCGAGTTGTCCATTAAAAGAACACAATTTGAATGAAAGTTTTCTTTAACTTGAAATGTTTGATCATTTGATGTCATAAAAAGAGTTTTATCATCTCCTTTAAGTCTTAGATCTTGTTTATCTAACGTCTTTAATAAACTTTCAGGAATTTGTAACAGCTTATATTTAACTGATTTGGAATTAGATTTTATTGATAATGCTTGATTTTCTTCAAATTGATCACTTCCATTTAAATAGGGTAAACGAATAGAATTTAATTTGTAATTAACTTTTAAATCCATCGTAGGTTTGGCGTATACTATGATCTTATGGTTGTTATATTTAATATATCTTTGGCCTTATGGTTTATTATTGAGTTTTTTTTTTTTCAGTTTCATATAAATACCAAATTCGCGTTTGTCATGTGAGTAATTTAAGAATAACAGTGTCAACTGGATATATATATATATATATCCTAATATGGAAATTTATCACTAAACAAAAAGATTTTAAAAATATCAAATTATGTAGCATATTATAAAAATAAATCATAATTTTTTAAAAAAATAAATAAATAAATTTGATCTAGCTTATTTATCATAATATTTTTTTTTTTTGTTTTAACGAGATTTTATAAACAGAAAATAAGAAAGTATAACCAGATAGTATAATATATATACATATATAATAGAAAAATAACCTGATAAGAAAGGTTTAAATACTTCTTTTTAGAATCTTTAAATAATCTAAATTAGATTAAAGATGCAGAATATAGGTTATAAAACGCATAAAAAAAATAAAAGTAGTGTAGGATCAAGCACTAGTTTTGTTGTTAAATCTGTTGTTAAACAATTTGATAATGAATCAGATGAAAATGAGGAGTTTAGTGGTAACCCTGAAGCTAATGAATACTCGTCAATTTATAATATAACACAAGATGAAACTGAAAAGAAAAAAGATGATATCATAGAGGTTAATAAAGAAATAGAAAAACATAGTGAATCAGTAGTCCCACCAATTGATAATAGTAATAATAATAATAATAATAATAAGTTTACACTTGAAAATATATCACTACCAACAAACATTTTTAACATTTTACAGCCAGACTCACAAAAATTAAAACGTTATGAAACATTTCATCAAACTTTTTCACAATCATGTATAATTAAATCTGAAGACGATTTCTTACTTAAAAAATTTATTGCTATCATTTATAACATTGATAAAAAACCAACTACTTTTTCATGTTTTATAATTGATAGATTTGGTTCTACATTCCATCAAAATATAGATATAACAACGAATAGTAAATATTATGAAGCAATTCATAATTTATCTCCAAAAAATCAAGATTTAAATGTATCTAAATGTGTTACAGCTGCAATTTTGCAAAAATATTCATACATTTTAAATTCAAATCCAGAATTTATTAAAAATAAAAGTTTAATAAACCCTATAACAGCAGCTAAAGCTTTAGATAAGTCAGAACTAATTGATACCGATAATAGCATTACGCCATTGCAAGTTTGCCTAAAAATTCAACAATTTTCTTTACTAAATGATAGGCAAATATTTAGTAATTTTATTGATATAGTTTATGATACAAGTTCTTCAATGAATAAAATGGAAGATAATAACTTTTTGGTTTCATTCCTGGGTGATCAACTAGAACAGTTGTTTAATCCGCTGACAGAATACTCGCCTGAAGAAATGGAGCATGTTTATAAAACAAATCAAGAAGCTATAAAAGTTCAAGAAACAGAAATTGTCGACTCGATTGTAAAAGAGTTTATTTCTGTACAAACATTCCTTACTATAGATTTAGTCAAATTTTTAACAAAATTTATCATCCCTTTAAGAATTGCTATAACAAAACAAAAAGTTCCAAATCTTTCAATTTCTAAATTTAATGAAATATTTCCACCTACTATCGATGAAGTTACAAGAATTAACTGTATATTCTTAGATACATTAAAGTGTGCCTCAGAATTTGGAGTTAATGAGCTAATAGACGCAATTGATCAAACTATTCAATATTTCTACAAAGCGTATACAAGACATGAAGCCGCAACTAATAATTTTAATAAAAAAGCAACTAACTTTTTAAACACTTATGATATTTCTAATTTTGTAGATGTTGAAACTTATGACATTATAAAGATTGATACTATTATTAACGCTCCACAAGAAAAGCTATTTAAAATTAAATTAATAATAGAAAGATTAATTAAAGAAAAAGAAAAAGATCAAAATCACGTTATTAGCTCTAAATGTAAAACACAATATAAGCATATATTAGATATAATTGATCAATTCGGCCTTTCAAATAAAAGCTTAAATCAAGACAATACTAAGAATTACCAACAAAGAGTTTTCACTCCATCAGGTAAACTTTTAACTGAATTAGCATCAAATTGGCCATCTGAACTGCAATATAAGTGGTTAAAAAGAAAGGTTGTTGGTATATTTGATTGTATTAATCAATATACTGGTTTAAAAAATTGTGTAGTTATATTTTCTGATTATGTCGTTTGTTTAGAGGTTTTAGATGACTATGATATTATAAATAACCCATTACTTTCAGATATCTTAATGAACTCTTTGATAAATGAAAAGCCATTACCAAACAATTTCCCAAAATTAAAAGTTCATAGTTACTGTAGTGTATCAAAAAATTTAATTACAGCTTATGGAGGGAAAGGCCAATTAAGATTAGATTTCCTAAACACTGAAAAACCATTATATCTTCAATTAGTTAATCCAACAGACTCGACACACTATATTTGTGAGTTGATTACTAAAGCTTGTATTTTATGTAAATCAAGTGCATTCCATTTATTCAAAAAGGAGTATAACGTAAAAAATGATTCTGATGATCAAATGTTTAGTTCTTATGTCACTGCGCATGAAATTCAACACTACAAAAAAGAAAAGATCAAATCTCCATTTGCAGTGTTTTTAAGCATGACTCCAAGTGAGCACATATTAACTGTAAATAACATATATTGTGGGTTTTTTATAAATTTAATTGACTCAAAAAGAGTCAAAGTTACGATTTTACAAAAACAAAATGGATTCCAAAGAGATGTTTTAACATGTAATGTTGAAGAGTTTAGTAATGTCATTTTAGAAAAATTAACTAATGAAACCTTTATAGATTATTATTATTCTCTAAATTCACCATTGATAAATGAGATTTTAACTATTAATGAATCAATAGTTGACCAGTTACAAGAACCTTTAGTTAAACTCAAACAATCTGCATTAAAAAATAAAAAAGATTTACAAAGATTTTCAACTGTTATTAATCCAAATTCACCACTATTTAACTTTTCAGATCCAATTTTACCTACAAACACGAATCAAAATCAAGAAACAAAAGTTGTTAAAGGTTCTTTAAATAATGAAATAAATTCTGAATCGAGCACAGTTGATGATGTTAAAGAGAAAACAAAAGATGTTAGTGAAGATAAGCCAACAACACCAAAGGCTTCTGTTGGAAAAGTAGTTACTATTGATACCAAAAAGAATGAAATCATACCAAACAAAATAACTAAAAAAGCAACACCTTTAGAATCTAATGCTAAGAAGTTAAATCAAGATAAATCACAAATTAAAAAAAATGTATTACCAGTAAAAGAAAAGAGAAAGAGCAGATTGAGTGTTTTCTTTTCTGGTGTATTTGGTAAAAAGAAGGAACCTCCTGTAGCCGAAGGAAAAATTCTAAAGAAGAATTACCATAAAGTAAACACTAGCAAGCCACTCCCAGAAAAGCCAACTATAAAGACTCCTGTAAAATTACCTATGAATTCACCTGCTAGAAGTAGCCATATTAATAAAAAAACACCAATTTCATCACCTACTAAAAAAGATATATCATGTCCTATAAATATCCAGAGAGAAACTTATAAAGAAGATGACATTCCAAGATTGAACAGTAATCTGGAAAAGAATCTTTTTAAAGTAAGCAGAGGATCTATAACTTCTTTGAATATGCCTTCTAATGTAAAAAGTGAGACTTACCTTGGTGATGATTCACCATTTGAAAAGATTGAAGAAACTCAAAATTCTATTTCATCAGAAGTACTAAAGAATGCACCACCTATATTAAAGCTAAATGCTAACAATGATGATTACTTCAATTATAATGAAGAAGAAGATGTTGAAATTGGAAAAGCTTATGAATCACCTATATCTACCCACATGAGCAACAAAATTAAAATGGTTTATTCACCAGATGTAACTAGCGAAGAGATAAAAGAGTCTGATGAAATTAGAAAAGATATACAATATTCAGAAGACACTATTAATGCTGAGCAGGCTTTTAATATTGAAGACATTGATATTAAAGAAGATTCTTTGATATATGAGCAAAGTGGTAATAACAAAAAGTTAAAAATCACACAATCGCCTTCATTCAGAGAGTTATTCTTAAAACTGGAGTCAGATATCAAGCCATTATCTAAAAATAAGAAACCAAACTATTGGACAGGTGTAAGTCTAGATCAAGATGTATTGGAGAATGAAAAATATAGAAAGTCAAACGGAAATAGTATAGGTGAACTTTATAATAGTGTTATAGTTGAAGAACAGGTTGAAGAAGAAAGTGAAGTGGAATCGCAAAAAGAGAGTGAAAATCAAGATATAAATAAAATTCTTAAGAATGTTGATAGTTTAAATGATAACCTGACTATTATCACAAATGTTCAAAAAATAACTAGTATACCTAAGCATTCGCCTTTAGAAACCCAATTTCCATCAAAAATAAGTTCAGGAGTTGCTGAATCAACAAAGCCAGTGAATTATGGTAACAAATTTAAAGTTGTTAAGCATTATGAAACTCCATTTTCACCAGTGCCATCTGAAGTAATGCGTTCTCCTTCAAAGACTCCTAAGATGATGAATTATGATAATGAAATAACATCCCAAGTTAAAACAATGACTTTGGATGGCGTTCAATTAGACATGGTATCACCAGAAAGAATAGATTTAAATGAAAAAGCAAATACTAATGGAAATAGAATTGTAAGCGAATTAAAATTAAACTTTGATGATTTAAATTCTTTTACTGAAGAGAAAAACTTTAATGAAATTGTAAAACCAAGTGAAAACATATATAGTGGATTAAAAGAGCATGAAGAGATTTTTAAAGAAAACCATCTATCCAACCTTGAACCTGAAAACAAACCTAAAAAAATAGAGATTAGATCTGAAAGTTTTGGTTACTTATCTGCTTTTATATAATGTATACTAAATCTAACCAATATATACCTTTTAATAAGTTTAATAGTGTAAATTAGCTATGTGTGTAGAACAAAGTTATATATCCTGAAATAATTGCTCCTATCGGATATACCTTTATTAAACTTAAACTTAAATTTTTTTTTTTTTTTTTTTATGAATAAAAATATAAACAACATAAACTAATACTTTTCATTTCATTTTTTTTTTTTTTTTTTAAATATGATAGATACAAGAAGAAATAAAAAGTCAAACTCCCCAACACAAATATATCAAGTTAAAAAATGGATTTAAACAATATATATAGATATAGAGAATATTATGAAAATGAATTGCCAGTTACTAAGTTAGCTCCTAAGTTAGTAAACACCATTTCAACAAGTACTAAAAATGAAGGTGAAGAAGAAAATATTACAAATCAACATTTGAGTTTAAAACAAATTTTAAATAAAGAAATTATTAATACTAAACATTTAACAACATTATTTATGAAGACAGGTGATGTTACACCATTAATAAATTTAAATGAAAACTTAGGAATGAGTGTGGATTTAACAATGGTACCAGGAATTTTAACTGAACAAGATACAAAGTTAATATATGGTTTATCAGA
Source organism: Hanseniaspora singularis (nom. inval.) (assembly GCA_030565715.1). Classification (NCBI taxonomy): domain Eukaryota; kingdom Fungi; phylum Ascomycota; class Saccharomycetes; order Saccharomycodales; family Saccharomycodaceae; genus Hanseniaspora; species Hanseniaspora singularis (nom. inval.). The sequence continues at coordinate 28,414 of JAJMDG010000110.1, read as the reverse complement.
TGATATTAAAGTTGAAAACAAGGATAAAATTTTATTAAGAGATCCAAAGGTAAGATTAAAAGAATTGCAAAACGAGGTCCACACAAAGGATAAATCGAACATAGCAGATTCAAAGCATATAGAAGGTAACGGTACTGAAGGTATGAAAAGTAATAAGATTGATGCATCTAAAGCATCATTCTTAATGAGAACTGAATATATAACACATAATTCTAAAAACATTAGTAGATCATCAGAAAATTCAAGCTCTTTAACTAATAAAGCTTTTTTAAAACAACAAAGAACACAAAAGAAATTACAAAGATTAAATGGTGCAGAATTTGTTGAAAGAATTCAAAAATCATTCCAAAAATTAGAAACTTTAGATGATATTAGTTTGAAGAATTTTAAGCATCCTATGAAACCAAAGTTGCAACCTAAGAAAATCTGGAAAGTATTACCTAATGCTAATGCCATGGACGAAACATTTATAACTTTGAAATTAAATGGTTCAGCTGCTATAACATCTGAAAAAGATCGTGATGCTTTGAAGTTAAACTCTACTATATTTAGATCTGTTCAAGTTGAAGAAGATGAATGGATGGCAATGTATTCTTTAAAAAATAGAAAAGATAATGATAGTTTATTAAAAGAGCAAGAAGTTTCTAAAGATGAAATAAATGTAGAAAAGACAGATTCAAAGGTTTATTTGTTTAATAGAGTTAAAGATTTTAATATTAAAGAAGATACAACTAATGAAAATAATGATCCTGAAGTTGTTTTACAATTTGACGATGTTAATAACGTTGTTAGCTATAAGGTTATAAAGAAGCAATTAATTTTAAATAAGAGAAGAAATAATGAATTATTAAAAGATGTTATTCATGAAAATAACTTTGATAAATTAGAAGTTTCATATAAATTGCCTACAAAGGAAGAACAAATTGAAAATGATAATATAAGAGCAGAATATGATCCTATTGAATTCCCAAAAATTTAATATGCGAATTACGACAACCGTTTTTTTTTTTCTAATAATTAAAAAAAAAAAAAAAAAATTTTAATTTATATAGATTTTTTTGATTAAAATGTGTATGATAAAGTATATATTTACATAAAAATGAATTTTGTTTTAAAAAAAAAAAAAAAAAAAAAAGGAAAATAATAATCCCTTACTTTGTTCATTATTTAAAACAAAATGAGATTAACCCATTGAATTATTCAACATTAATAAAAATGGTATTTGCTACTGAAAAAATTATAAGCGTTTGTAAAGGTAAATTATTAAAACTTTCACATGAATCAAAAGTTTTAAAATGTAAAATGGTTTTAAATGTTTACTTACCAAAGCAATTTTATGAAAATAATAATACATCTAAAATACCATCTATATATTATTTATCCGGTTTAACATGTACACCAGATAACTGTACAGAAAAGGGCTTTATCCAACAACAAGCTGATAAGTATGGATTTGCTGTTGTATATCCAGACACCTCACCAAGAAACGTTGAATACCCAACAGGGTTTTCAGTTGATCCTAAAGACTGGTCTCTAGGTGAAGGAGCAGGATTCTATTTAAATTCAGATGTTTTAGAAAATTTCCAAATGGGTGATTATATTTTCAATGAATTACCTACTTTATTATCAAATGGTGAATCATTATTTGCTAATAAAATTGATTTCTTAAAGAATAGAAGTATAATGGGTCACTCTATGGGTGGTATGGGTGCTTTGAATTTTTACTTAAATAACAAGGATGCTTATGTTTCATGTTCTGCCTTTTCACCAGTTGTTAACCCTACTGAAGCACCATGGGGACAAAATGCATTCAAGTTTTATTTCAAAAATCCAGAAACTGAAAGTAAAAAATTAGATCCAACAATCTTATTAAAAGAAAAGAGAGTTGATACATCTGACCTAAAGATATTAGTTACTATAGGTGATGCTGATCCATTCTACGAAAATCAATTAAAAATTCAAAACTTTATTGATGTAATTAAAAAGGATGAAATCAAAGGTATAACTGTTAATATTGAGCCAGGATTTGACCACTCTTACTTTTTTGTTAGTACTTTCATTCCTCAACATTGTGAATTCCACGCCAAAAAATTAGGTTTATTAAAATAAACTTTCTCAATATATATATATGACTTTTTATATTCTTTCTATAATATTTTTTATAGTAGTTTTTAAATTAAAGAAATTTTCTAATCTGAACTTTTCGCCAGGTAAGTGTGCGTTATCAGAAGCTTGTCCATTTGGTAAAATCATTAATGTAGAATTTGGATACAATCTTTCTAATATTTTAATTGTTGGGATAGAACCACCTTCTCTTATAAGTAAAACTTTATCAGTATTCCAAATCTTTTGCAATTCTTCCTTAGCAATTTGATAGATTTTGTTATTAAAATCACCAATCCAAGGCTCAGCTTCGTTTAAAATTGTAACTGATAGCTCATTGTCACTGTTTAAAGTTTTAAAAAACTTGTTTAGATGGTTTATAATTAAAGTCTTTATTGTATTTAAGTCTTTTTGAGTTGGTACAGTTCTTATCGATAAAGTGATGCTAGCTTCTTTAGGAACAATGGTTATACCTGAACTACCCTCCATACAAGTAATGGAGCATGATGGTTTAGTCCATCTATTAATTAATGTCTCTAACGTAGCATTGCCTTCCTTTGTTTCAACAACTTTATTAAACAACTCTAATTCATCTTTAGATATGTAATCCTCATTTTTATCAAAGAACCCTTCAATATTTAAAGAGCCACTTTTTGTTTTATTTGTATTTCCATTGTCTTTAAGAAGATCATTAATACATAATAATAAGTCTCTTGTGGTTTCAAAAGCCATTCCACCATCTGTACCTGAATGTAATGCTTTAGATCCTGATACACTAACTTTCATATTTATAACACCTCTCATACCATAATTTAAGCATGGTAGTTTATCACCAATCCAATAAGAGTTTGCCATGATTATATAGTCAATTTGCTCATTTATATCATTGAATTCTCTTAATGTTTGTTCAAACCCAATAGAACCAATTTCTTCACATCCTTCAAACAAGAAAACAACATTATTTGTTAAAGAATTTGTTGTTGTTAGTTCATAAATAGCATAGATCATTGATATAATTGGTCCCTTATTATCAGATACACCTCTACCTTTTAAATATCCATCCTGGATTAATAATTGAAATTGATTATCAGAAACACCAGAAACTACATCATAATGAGCATATATTAATACTGTTTTTGGATTAGTAACTTGTGTTTTATTGGAATTAGCTTTAAAGACTGCTCTTAAAATAGGTACACCATTAACTGAATTCGGTATCAATTCAACATTTGCATTCATAGAATTTAAAAGATTTTGTAAAAAAGAAGCACATAAATGCAATTCTTGCATATTATCATCAACGGTCTTAAAAGAGATTAATTTTGATAAGTCTCTAATCATATCTTCATTCATAGAGACATCTGCAGTCTTTGGCAAACTCTTAGCTGTTATTTTTTGTGTATTTAAAATATCAGATATACTAAAAAGATGAACGTTTCCATCACTTTCAATCACAGATAGTTTATTATTATTAGTCTTCATGTTTAAAATTTTACCACTAGTGCCGTTTTTAAACAGATGGATTTTCTTATTTCTATCAGAAGCCGTGTTCTTGTTCAAGATACTTGGCTCTTTAACATCAATGTATAGTACACTATTTCCATTAGAAATGAATATATGAGTGTCGTCATCAGATGGTGCAGATATGTCGTAAATAACCTGGCCATAGTTGCTATCCTTATTGTCATTATGAATATCACTGTTTCCAAAAGCATTTAAATCAATAATCTCAACAAGTTTATCTGTTAAAAGAGATATAACTTGAACTGTATTGTTATTTAAACCTTGATATAAAAGAGGATACTTAATGTATTGTGATAATACGCATGGGTTTTCTTCATCATCTAAATTCAAACTTATATCTATAATGTCAACTAATTGTAATTTAAGAGAAATCCTGTCAATCATCCATTTTTTAGTTAGCCCATCACCTGAAGAAGAAATTAAATATTCAATATTATCATCAATAGGATCTTTATAAGAATTTAAGCAATAAATAAAACCGTTGTGTGCGTAGTTTATGATATTCTCGCCTGGTACTTTTATTATGTGAGTTTTATTCTTTAGCAATAATAATGATGAATGGACCATTGGCGATGATGAGTTTGGTATTTTAGTTCCTGTTGGTCCAACCGAATCAAAAAATTTATCAAATCTATTACTTGGGAGATTATCTAAATGAGACTCTATAGATTCAGAATCAGAATCGGTTCTTAAATTGTTATTATTTATTAGAGATGTAATATTAGATATTTCTTCATCATTATCGTCTGAATTTGTATCATAATTGTCTTCTGAGCTAGTACCACCATTATTCAAAACGTTATTTGCATATAATAAACAACATCTTTGAGTACCAACAATTAGTGTATTGCTTTTAGAAAGATAGCTCAAAGATAATATGTCACCAATATCCATTGTTGAATAAATAGTTGATATATGATTGATAGTAAAGTCTTCATAGTTAATTTTATAAATTCTTACTAAAGAATCAGATGTACCAATAAATAAGTATTCGTCATTAAACTGTTCTATGCACAGCACAGAGATGAAGCTTTCATTTTCCCTGTTTTTATTATATGATGGTGATTGTTTATCGCACGAATAAAGTATATTAAACTCTTTAATAACTTGGTAATTGTTTTTGATGTCTAGTATTATTAATGTACTTGTATTGCTAGTTCCCAATACTAAATAATCATTTAATAAAACGCTTGATAATATATTTTCATTTTTAAAAGTCCAATTATGTAAAAGATTATTGGAACTGAAATTAGACATTTTAAAAACAAATAACAAAGCTTTTTTTGGGGTTTTAAACTATTAATGTTGTTATTTATTTGATCAAATTTATAAACTTTTAAAAATTGGAGTTTTAATTTCAAGTTTTTTTTTTTTTTTTTTTTTTAAAAAGTTATATTACTAGTTATTTCTGTGGTGTTTTTTTTTTCTCTGTTTTAGAATAATTATTTTTGCTTCTTTTTTTATTTCCCATATTAATTTACCATTATTATCAATGAAAATGACTATTAGTATGACTATTAATATATATTTTTAAATGATTTAATAATAATACACTTATGTTTTTCTTATATTGATTACAATTAATTAATTTTTAATTATTATTATTATCTAGAAATTTTCAAAAAGTTGAATGATTAATTAATATTTATATATTTAAACATTCTAATTATTAAATGTAAACAAATACGTATCACGTGTATGTTAATCTTATCTTTAAAAACGTTTATCATTTCTATATATAGATAAAAAAAGAAAAGAAAAATTTAAATAAGACAATTATAAGCTATGAGATGAAGGGATTAAAAAAAAAAAAAACTAAAAAAAAAGGAGTAATTAATTTTAAAAAATCATTGGTAACCATGAATGTATTTCTTTTTTTTAAAGTTTAAATAATCTACAATGAATAACAATAATAGATCTATAGGCTTATCTTACGAGCCATTGCCTATTATTACAGATGATTCTGAAATCAAGAATACGAAAAGTAGATTTTATATTTTTAAACTATTTGGTAGTATTAAAAAGCACTTTAGCATAGATTCAGAAAAAAATAGGAATAACAACTATATATATATATTCCATAAAAAACACTGTTTGCTGAATGTGCCGCTATCTGATTTTGATATTAATGATTATGCCTCATTAGGATTTCTATTAAATTACGAGGATCAAGATGAGTTCAGTATGAAAAAAACTCTGCTTTTTAATGATTTTGATGTTTTAGTAGCTAAAGATTATATTAAACATAACTTTTCCTCTAAAGATTTTACTTGGTTAATACAGTATTTAAAGAAATCATTAAATAATTTAGAAATCATTGCTGAATTCAAAGAATCTTTGGTAGTGCTAGAAAGCAATAGTGAATTTGATAGTTTTAACTTAGAGTTTAAGGTATTCTGTATTGAACTAGATTATAGAGCTATTATTTTAAAGAGAATTAAACATGTGGCACAGACTAATCAATTGAATCCATTGATGCTAACTTTGTATAGTAAATTTGATATGATAAATTCATTAATCTGGGAAAATAAAATAAATTTTAATAATGAAACTAGTTTTTTTATAACAACTACTGAGTTCCTTAAATTAGAAGAGACATCCATTTACAAACATAATATTGATTTTGACTCGTTGTTTTTAAATTTTTATGATACTTTAGAAATTGACAGCCTTGATAATTTCCAGCTTGAAGAAGGCGATGGCTATTTCAGCACATATGCTTGTGAAAAAGTTTATTCTTTAATGTCTTTTTTAAGCTTTTTATCATATGATGCAGTAAAGCATAGCCGTGTTTCTCAAGAAATGTTCACTGATATGTTTAAGGAAACTAAATATAAAAGTATTCTTGAATTGTATAGAATTCATGGATACAAATATTCTTGGTTTCCTTGCCACACTTCTTTAAACATTAAAAGTTATAATTATAGTCCTATTGCTAAAATATATCCCGTTTTTAAAGACTGCGAATCGATTACTATTAATTTGTTAGGATTACTAGATAGCTCAGTAATTGAAAAAATAAAAAAACTTCAATTAAAATCATTTTTCACCAAGTTTCTGAAATCTAATTTATTAAATATAAGAGAAAGAAAGGTAAAGTTTTATTTTGGATTTGATAAAAAAAACTCTAATGAGTATTTAAATATAAGATCTAAAAATAGTTTCTTCTCAAATTTATTTTTTTGTAATAGTGCGTTTTATTTAAATCAAGATTCTAGTTTTTATGATAGCGACGGAGATGAAGATGATGAAGATAATGAAGATGATGAAACTGAAGAAGAGTCTGAGAATAATGGAATTGATTGGAATTTGGTCTTAGATAACCATCTAACAGAAGACGGATACTTATCTAAAAGTTATTACTTGGAGAACAGGCGATTGTCACCTGAAAACGGAAAATATTCATTTAATGTAAATGTTGGCTCAACTTTTGATTTTCATACTATGGATATAGAGAACATTAAAAAAGAAAATGTTTTATTAATAGAATGGATTATTAAAATCCAAATTCATACAGCTAAAAATGATTTAATAAAAGATTATGTTTCTTTATTACCAAATCCAGTGGACAGTGTAGATACAATACTAAATAAATTTATAAACATAATAAACAGTAGGAATATATCTTATTCAAAAGAACATGTCAAGTCTCTTATAACAAAAGTAAACAAAAGCGTTAAAATATTTCCTATTTTCAAAGAGAAAGCTAACATTGAAATGGCTGAAATGTTTGATGATGATTTTAGGGAATTCTATGTCAGTATTGAAAAATCTATTTTCTACTTTTTTCAAAATTTGACAGATTATATTGATGAAAGTGAATTTGTGTTTAATGTTATAGGATATATTCTGATTGATTTTTTGGAAGAGGATTTATTTAAAAATTCTGTGTTTTGCGAAAGGTTTTTTAATTATGAATTACCATTATTTTTGGTTTTCCCAACACTAGTAAAAATGTTCAATAATATCAAAAACATGCATATAAACCATACAAAAATTAATAAATCAGACATTTTATTATCTGAAAGCCAAGATAATATCTATGGATCAGATAACTCTTTAAAAGATTTACTATCTCAACAAGTTTTTATAAGAGTGATGCAAGATAATCTAGAGAATATACACTCAGGAAAATTAAATTCTTACTTTAAGTGCAAAAAGTGTAATAACCAGCTATGTTTATTTGAAAATTTGATTTCTGTAGACTATAGAGGCAAATTTGGGGATTCGGTTCTTATATCACCAAATGTGTGCAATGTGAACTTTAGTAATCAAAGGTCATCTGAAATGATGACTGCTACGTACGTTGTAGTTGATATTTCTTGTTGTAGATGTGCCTCATATTTAGGGTGGTCATATATTGATACGGATAATGAATTATATGGATTTAAAAGAAACCTGAAAATATTTGAATTACAATGCGTGTATGTTGATTAAAAGAGAAATAAAGTGGATATATATACATATATAGAGAAGTAAACATATGAAACAAATCATATTGGAAAGATCGCAAGAGAGGTAATATACACAAAGAAAAAATAATTATAGCAATCAATAGTTTTAAATTAGCATTTAAATCTTATAGGAGATTGCAATTCTAATTTTTGAGAAGTGCTAGCATTTTTTTCAGTTTCCGAGTTTGAAATTGATATTTTTCTACGCTTATGTTTATGTTTATGTTTATGTTTATGTTCATGCTCAGTTTCGTTTGTTATATTAGTTTCATTACTTCTCCAGAATCCATTAAAATCTTTGATATCACCAAATTCAAAAAGATTATTCTGGTCAATACCATAGTTATCTTCAATAACATATTTTTCTTTATTATAAAATAAAAGATTATTATCGCAATCTGATATCAGAGTTACAGTAGAATCATCTGATGCTACGCTCAATTTCCTAGCAGTGTTAGAATTAACCGGTGTTTTATCAATACCTAAATCTCTTAATGGTGATGAGAAAACTGGTTCTAAATCTTCAATATTCGAAAATTTATTGAATAAATTATTATGACCATCAGTTGAAAAGAAAGATCCAAATTCTTTAAGATTATTTGAATCTAAATAATCCTTTTTATCTTGATGAAAGTCATTTAAGCTAATCTGTGATTTAGATTTCAATTCTAAAGGAGATGTCAAGTTATTAATATTTTTTTTAAAAAAATCAAACTCTTTACCTGTAAATGTCAAACCTCTATTGTTAATATTATCAACTTCTTTGCTATGTGGGCGGCTATTAGATTGATATCTTTTATCAAAAAGATTTTGATTAAAATCAAAGTCACATGCTGTAATAATTTGGTCCGTTGGGGTTGAATATAAAGGCTCACTTTCTAAAATGTTATTTTCCATTATGTGAACTAGTTTAATAATTGCGTTAATTTTTTTTAAAAAAAAGAAATAAACCTATCTTACCATAAATATAAGTATTATTGTATGGTTTTATAAAATAATTTTTTATTGAAAAAAGATAAAAAAAGATAAATATATATATATATATATATATATTGCTAATAAAAAGATAAAAAAAAGAATAAAAAGGAATGGTAATTTATCAAAAAAAATGTCTCATTTTTTCTTATTGCTGATCCCTTTTTATATACTAAATAAAGATAATATGAAACTTTATGTTTAATGTTTTTAAAAAAAACCTTCCCCAGTTATTCTACTCTTTTTAGAAATATAAAAGAATTTTAAAAAAATTCATAACAATACGTTTCATAAAAATTTCCTATGTCAGGGTTCTCGTTTAACTATTAGCTGTAAAAAAAAAATAACAAAAAGGAAATAAAAACATTGTGTTTAGAAACCTATTAACAACATAGTTGTAATAAAAACAAAAATTTTAGTTTAATTTATAGATAACAGTGAATTTATAATTTAATTTTTTTGTTTATTTTATTTTCAACAACACCATCTATGATGTATAAAAAAATATCATCTCAGTATGATATCATTTTGAAAATAAATACAGCACACATGGGTTATATTCGGAGCACTTTACTATATATAATTTTTAAAACAAAATTTTATCATTGAGCTTTATTATGGTCTGATTTCTTCATGTGAAGTTTTATTATCTTAGTGTATTTCAAGAATACCAAATTATTTTATTCCTATTAGTGAAAAAATATATATATATTAAGTGTGGCTGAAGTAATTATACAAAAAAAAAAAAATAATTTATACCTTAATTTATTTTTAAAAATAGATAGAATGATTTATGTGTTATGTAAAAAAGATGGAACAGTCTAAATGTGCGTAATATTTATCATTATTATAATTTTTTTTTACAAAATATTGGCTGAAATTATTATTTTATGGAATTTTATACAATTACATAGTCAGTATATATTTATCCCTTAAAAAATGATATCATTGTATATATTTTAAGGAAGGTATAAGAAGTTTCTCAATTTTTTATTTTTAATAGGAATAATATTTTCTACACACGTGTGAGTTCTTCAATTATTGTATAAATCTTTAGGGCTATTTCTTTTTCATGGTGAAAATGGGAATAAAAAATTCTATTAAAGAAAAAAAAAGTTTCTTGAATATATTTTTTGTTACATTTTTTTTTTAATGCGTGATCTTATAATTTTTTAAAGTTCATTTAAAAAAAAATTTTCTCTTTAATTTAAAAAAAAAAAAAAAATTACAAAAAAAAGAAGAAAAAGTATTATAAAAATTAAAAAAAAAGTTACAATATAAAATAATAAAAAAAAAAGTTTCTTCTTTGAATCATTTAGTCGGATTAAAACAAAATTTAATAAAGTAAAGTAAAAAATAAGTTATAACTTTTTTAATGTAAATTTCTCATCTAATTCTCAAAATTGTAAAAAATATTTTATATTAATTTTTTTTCATTGAAAAATTTTAGACTCTTTATTATTAATTTTTTCTTACTGAATGAATTATAATTTTAAAATATTATTATTATAAGAAAATATAATATAGAAACCACCTAAATAATCCAAAAGTAAAAATGGCTAAAAGAACAAAAAAAGTAGGTATCACCGGTAAGTATGGTGTCAGATATGGTTCTTCTTTAAGAAGACAAGTCAAGAAATTAGAAGTCCAACAACACGCCAGATACGACTGTTCTTTCTGTGGTAAGAAGTCTGTCAAGAGAGGTGCTGCTGGTATCTGGACTTGTGGTTCTTGTAAGAAGACTGTTGCTGGTGGTGCTTACACTGTTTCCACTGCTGCTGCCGCCACTGTCAGATCTACTATCAGAAGATTAAGAGACATGGTTGAAGCTTAAACTAATAACTTTTTTAGTTTAACTTTTTTCTATTTCATTCTTTTTTAGATCAGGCATACCGGATTTACATCAAAATTTTAATTGTTATTTAATCATTTTTGATTTATTTAAAGAGTTAGTTTTTAAGATATTAATTTAAAAGAGGAGAAAGAAATAAAGAGAAGGAATTTTGATAATTTTTAATAAATTTATTTGAAAGGGTTTTAATGTTTTTAAAAAATGTCATTTTTTTCAAATTAGAAGATAATATTTTTATTTAATTATCTTTTTCTTTATATGTTTCTTTTGATTCTTTATTATATGTTTATATTTTTAAAGATTTAACTTATTTAAATGATTTAAATAAGTAACTGTTTTAATCTTTCCACATCTTTTTTTTCTAATTTATATTCCCTTGTGTATTTTTTATTAATACTCATAAAAAAATAAATGAAATTTTTAAGAATCATTATGGCTCTTAGATTTCTTATAATTAATTTATTGCTTTGGTATTATCAGTACTGAAGTATTTTATAAAAAAAAATTATATATCTGAAATTATTTTTAAACAAAAAAAAAAAGTCATAAAAAAAAAATATATAAAAAAACAAATTTTAATTTTATAACTATTTAAATAATTAATTACTTTTTATTTATTATAATACTTAATTTTCATTTTCATTATTTCGCAAAAAATAATTGTAAAAATCTATGTTTTGTATATTGTTATTGGTGTCGTTATTGCCATTATCCTCGTTAGATTGATTGTACAAACTAATGATTTCTTCATCATGATCATTTGAATATGAATCACACATAAGATTCATAAGCGTATCATTTGTTTTATTTATATTTCTATAGTACTTTTCATATTCACCGATTATTGCTGAGCTACTGTACAAATCACCTTCATCTGGAAGCTCGAACTCCATATCCTCTGGCATTAAAAGATGTGAGTTTTCATGATTAAATATACTTTTTTCACTACTAATCACAACATCTTCATCTAATGAAGATACTGAAAAAAAGTTAATTGGGTAGTCGGAGTTTAATGAATGTGAACTTCCGAATGCGCTTTTTGAAAGTTCTTGACTTGCTTCTAGTTCTTTAAATCTTTTTTGTGAAAGCGTTTTGAATAATGGTTTTTCAATTTTAAAATGTTTGCTTTTTAGTTCTTGTTCTGGTGTTAATATCACAGGTTTTCTTCTAGGCCTCTCATATATATATTGTTGATAATCGTCATCTGGTGTTGAAATGATAGAATTTGATCTATTATTCTGTTCATCATTGTCATCATCACCCTCATCATCATCCATACTATCATAATAATCATCATCATCGTCATCACCGTTGTTATCATTACCACCATAACCATTATTATCATCACAATTATTATTTCCTACATCCATATCATCAGAGTCTTGCTCCACATCTTTCCTTGTAGATAATCCCTCTTCATTAACTGAGTTTTCGTCATTGTTTGAGCTATTGTTTTGGGAGGAGTCATTTTGTTGATCTGATATACCAGAACTTGAATCCTCATTCTCACAGTTTTCATTATAGTCACTTATACTTATAGTTCTTAATGGGCTTTTTTTAGAAATCTCAAGTTTCACATTATCTTTTAATATATACCAAAGTGGATCATCATTAGAACTCTCTTCATTTTCTTGAGCCACTTTTTTCTTATTTTTTTGTTTTTTTCTTCTACCTAAAGATTTTGATTTATAGAAGTTTTTAATTTTTCTAATAAGATAGCTTTCAGTAGTGCATGACTTATGATTCAATGGTTTAATGATTGGTGTTTTTTTATCTGAATCTAAGGAGTAGTGAGAAAATTTGTGAGATGAATTTGGTTTCATATTATCCTGTGAACAATCAGAAAAGTCATCATCTTGGCCTAATGCATTAAGCAATAATCTGTGTTTAAGAAAAATACACACTTCACTTTCACTTTCATTTTCATCTTTACTTTCTACATAATCTTTAGAAAGTCTGCCTATAACTATATCATCAATATACATTTTATCATTAAATTTAATTAATGATTTTTTTAATAAGATAGTTTCATACCTAGATAAAGACACATCCCAGCCAATATAAGCTTTTTCAACCATAGCAGGATCAAAAACAATAGCATCATTATTAGGAAATTCTAAAAGTTTTAGATATCTTTGATGGGGTCTTTGTGGTTTTGAAACATCAGTATTTTCTACACTATAGTATATTCTCTCAGATGTAGCAGTAGAAGGATGTTTCTTGTGAGAACGTGCATTTGATTGTTTTGGAGATTCCATGCTATTTTCATCACTATATGAGGAAACATCGCTATCGATATCATCCAAATAACTTTGAATAATGCCTTCTTCATCAAAGCTACTAGCATCATTCTCTATACCAACAAATAAATCATCTGAAGAGTAAGGTCCATGGAAGTTACCATGTTCATCAAATGTTTGATAAACATATTTATTTTTGTTAACTTCATTCAAAATAATATTTTGAGCAGCAGTACTTTGATAAAGTTTTGATGGAACTTCTGGTTTCAAATTTTCAATTAAAATATCAATATCCTTTGTAGAAATATATTTCAATTCATTTGAATCAATTGATTGACTAACATTTTTAGTGATCTTTTTAATAGTATGAGACATTTTTTTTCTTTTTAAGTTACTTTATTATAGGTTGTTGGTTTATTAGTATTATATATTGTATATTGAATTAGTAAAAGATTAAACTTCATTAAACAACAAGAAAAAAAACAACGTAAGATATTCAATTTTAATCCTTTATATATGTTTTAAATATCTAATTATCTAATTATTAAAATAAAAATAAGAATAGAAATAAAAAGTACCTTCTTAAGCGTAATAATAATAATAATTTTTAAAATGTTCTAGTGAGTATCAGAATATCAAAATATTAAAATTTAATAAAATATACATATTTAATTAAAGATTTATTTAAAATGATCAAATATTATTTTTTAAGGTAAAACTACCCAATCTAGCAAAAAATAAATTTATACGTTAATTTAATTAAAAATTAATCATAATCATAAGCATTAATAATAATTTTTTAAGCACCCTTACTAGTTTGTTTTTGAATGCACATGATTATCGATTAGCTTTTTTTTTTTTTTTTTTTTTTAAATATATATTCCTTTTTTGACATGATTTTGTGGGGTTATCTATCATACATTTTCAATAATACTGTGATGTATATATTTTGAAGTCATTTATTTATTAAAAAAAAAATAATCTTAAATCCGTTAAAAATATGACCATCATATCCCTTAATTTATAATTCACATATCGTACTATATAAGATTAAATACTCTTTCTTACATTTTTTTTAAACATTGATAATGTAGTTCAAAATTATAATATAGATTCTTATGTGTGTGCTAATTTAAAAAAATAATAATATATACCAACACTAAACACAAACGAGATAATGACACATACAATTGCACCATTAATCATCTTAAACAACAACCATACTATACCTAACATTGGCCTAGGGACATATCTTTTACCAAAAGATTTAACTGAAAATATCGTGTATGAAGCTTGCAAAAAAGGCTACAGACATTTTGATACTGCAGTTTTATATCAAAATGAAAAAGAGGTTGCTTCAGGGATTTCTAAATTTATACATGAAGAAAGTCAAAAGACAGGTGTCTCTTTTGATGAATTGAGACACAGTTTTTTTTATACTACGAAATTATGGAACGACCAATGTACCTCTTTTGAAGTTGCTAAAAAAGGTATTGAATCATGCTTATCTAAGATTGGCGATCTTAAGTATGTTGATATGTTACTTATTCACTCTCCATTAATGGGTCCTGAAAATCGGTTATCCACTTGGAGAGCTATGCAAGAATATTATTCTGCAGGAAAATTAAAGAATATTGGGGTTTCAAATTTTGGTATTAAACATTTAGAAGAACTTTTGCAAGCTTCTGATTGTAAAGTAAAACCTGCTGTTAATCAAATTGAAATTTCACCATGGCTGATGAGAACGGAGATTGTGAACTTTTGTAAAAAAAATGATATTCAAGTTGAAGCTTATGCCCCATTAACCCATGGTGAAAATCTATCTGATCCGGTATTAACTCAAATAGCTTATAAATACAATTCTACAAATGCTCAAATATTAATAAAATGGTCTATTCAACATGGATTAATTCCTTTACCCAAAACTGCAACAGTTGAAAGACTTTCACCCAATATTAATGTATTCAATATTGACATATCTAATGAAGATATGAAGCATTTAGATCATCCTGATGCTTATCAACCAACTGATTGGGAATGTACTGATTGCCCATAAATTCAATAAAAACAAAATCAAAAGAAGTTTATTATTATATATGATCATTATTCTAAATTCTAACAAAAAATACAAATAAAAAAAAGACTAAATAAATGACCAAACATAAAAAAACTAAAAGTCAATTTCAATCATTAAAATAATGCTATATATTTAGAACAAACTAGTATATACCTTTAAAATTTCGGCATTGATTTTTTTTTAAGTAAAAAAAAAAAAAATAAAATATATTTATAAAATTTGGGGAACATTTTCACACTATATATAAAGTATAACACATTAAGAGAGAAAAAAAAAAAAAATTAGCACAAAAAAAAAAAAGGTAAATAAAAAGATTTTAAATATATTAATATCAATTTATATACGTCATTTCTTAATAAGCATTGGTAACTTTCACAAAAAAAATAACACATCTATAAATATAATAATAATAAGACCAATAAAAAATATGAGTGAAGATTTACATCAGGAAGATTCTGATGAATTCTTTGAAGCTAATTCAAGTTTTAATATCACAGATAATGAAGAAGAAAATTTCAACCAATCTGATAAAAAAACTCGTAAAAGTTTAAGTGAATCTAATAATAACATTGAACGTGAATTTCAAACAATTCCTGTTAATAATGAAAATTTAAATAGTTTATCACAAAAGTATACACCTGAACCTAAAATGACTAACAGTAAAATAATTTTAAAATCGTCTAGAAAAGACAGTAATAATAGTAATCAGTCTACATTAAGTTTGAAAAGTTTTAATAAAGAAGATAACAATAAGAAAGCAGGTAAGAAGAGCAATTCATCATCAACGTTTTCAAAGATTAAGTTTAGAGATCGTTCTAACACCAAGAACAGTAATGCATCTTCTAGTGCAATACAATCAGATTCAACAAATAATGGCTATACTAATGATTTATTAGATGGGCCTTATTATAATGAGTCTAATTATGAAACTAATAGCACAAGCCGTAATAATAGCTTTTCTGATCATTTAAACATTGATACAAACTGTTTGAACACTACTAATGATATTTTAAATTCTGTGAAAGAACAAAACGAATCAAAATCTTCTACTTTAGAAACAGAAGATCATAATGTTTCCGGGATTTTTCATATTAAGAAAAATGGAAGTAATGCTAACATTCAACAGCAAAAGCCTTTATCAATGAATAAGTATAGGTCTGGTAAATTTTCTAGTACCTTAACAAATCTTTTACCTAATATCAGTGCCAAGCTACATCATTCTAAAAACAAAACACAACAAGATATAAACTCCCAACCATCAACACCTAGCTCAGATAAAATTAAATACTTTAATGATAACCCTGATACTAGTGTGGATTACCAGGATACTAGATTTCCTAATATGGAATTAAATAATTTAGACAAAAAGACCCCGTTAGATAACACATTTAATAACTTTTCAGATATTAATGATTTTGATAGATCAAAAACACCAACCCAATCTATATCTACAGAGAATTCTTTTGGTAATACTACTAACGGATCTCTTACAACTAATAAAGAAAGTAATATAACATCAACAAAATCTAAAATATTGGCAATGATGGGGTCATCCGCAGCTAAAAAACAAACACAACAACAAAAGAAAATCGAAATAGATGCCAAAGCAGAAAAGGCAAAAAAGATTCTACGTGCATCAACATCTTCTTCCTCTTCTAATTTTCCTAAAAAAAATGGAAAAATAGACACTATTGCTAATATAGATGCATTATCATCATCTTTCAATCAAGTTCCTATACCATTTCCAATGACAAATGATAGTTATTCACATTCTGTAAACACTGTTAATAGTAACTACAGTCAACTTCAGTTACCTGAAAATCCACTATACTCTACCAGGAAGAGAACAGACACTGTCTCATCCCAGATAACATCATTGAGTAATGTTGCTAGCTATTCCGTATGGAACTCTAACATAGCAAACCAAGATAATTCCTCCTTCCAATATGATGTTAACTCAATGATTTCAAATAATGTATCTTTACAACACCAACAAAGTAACCAATATGTTGGTCAACATGGAATTTCAAACAATGCAAGTTCTTCATGGAGACCAAGATCTAAATCCAATGTTTCATCTATAATTCCAGACTTTACTTATAATAATCACAATCACACAAATAGTTATCAAAGTTTGGTGAATGTTTTGAATGTAGGAAATATAAAGGACTTTAATTATATAGAAAATTCTGATATTTCATTGGCACCAATAATGCAAGATGACGTGGAGCCAAATTCATTCAATTGGATTACAAATTACCCTTATGCACCAAAGATTAATTATGTTAATACTTTTTTACAACAAACTAATACTGTGTGTGTATCTAATATTTTCTCAATCCAAAAGATTCAAAATTTGCCAAATTTTGTCAATTTAACATCATATGCTTTGCATAGTTTATTTTCTAAATTTGGTGAGATTGTTACTGTTAAAACTTTATATGGATTAAATTTGGCTTTGATTGAATTTAAACACGAAGACTCTGCAAGAATGTCTATTGATAACATGAACGGAAAGCTAATATCAACAGGTATTCCTTCTGACGTCACATATGCTAAGATAATTCCTTTATCTCTTGCATTAGATAATGAAGATCAAGGAAAATACTTACTTAATGAACAGCTTTACAATGGCTCTCTAAAATTCATTAACCATGGACAATGGACTTTACCAGTTATTAATGGATATTCGCCATCTCATAAAACACCATTACCTAGTTCTAAACATATATTAATGCCATCGAGTGCAGGCCACGAAAGCAATCATCACGGTCATAGCACTGGCCACTCAGATGTAGTTATTGAGTCAGAAAATTGTCCATTTGCTTTACCACCGCCAAATCTAAACTCTTCTAAGACTGAATTAAGTTCAATATTTAATTCTCTAAGTGATGGAAATGAAAAGAAGAATATTACTGCTGCGTTTGATAATATTATTTCCATAATGAATAATGATAGTTTGAGTACAGATCCATATGACTATGGTCCTCAACCTGCAGATTCTTCAAATGATTCCTTAGATGATGTTAGAAAAGTATTCGACTCCCCGACTTTAAGAGAATTAAGAAAGGCTTTGGATAATAACACATTATCTGAATTAGAGATTGAACAAATATGTGTTTGTATGATTGATGAAATAGCTGAGTTATGTTCTGATTATTTAGGAAATACTATTATTCAAAAGATATTTGAAAATTCATCACCATTTTTGAAGAATTTGATAGTTAATAATTGTGCAAAGTATTTGACTTCTATAGGTGTGCACAAAAACGGTACTTGGGCTGCTCAAAAATTAATAACTGAATCTGCTGATCTGGTGAATAATAAGGTTGCTATAATCGAAGGAATAAAACCATACTGTTTACCATTATTTACTGATCAATTTGGTAATTATGTGATTCAATGTTGTTTGAAATATGGTCCACCATTTAATAATTTCATATACGACAATATAGTTAAAAACTTCTGGCACATTGCAAAATCTAGATTTGGTTCAAGAGCGGTTAGAGCGGTTCTTGAGAGTATTAATTTAGAAGATATTCATAGTAATGTGTTTAACACAGGAAAGAAACATGCTTACAATGATGAATACCAATGTAAAATCATTAATAAAAAACAATTGTATTCTATATCATCATTAGTTTTAAATTACTGTGAATATTTAGCTACAAATTCTAACGGAACTTTATTATTAACATGGTTTTTAGACACATGCACCATACCTAACAGAATTGAATTACTCTCTCAAAGAGTTTCTAAGGTTATTGTACCGTTATCAACACATAGACTTGGGTCACTGACATTAATAAAATTATTTAATCAAAGAAAAGACGATGGTAATAGTAAAAGCATAATTCTGAATAGTTTATTTGGTGATTTAAATGAGGATTGCAAAATTTCCAATGACTCTAATATTATTAGAATATTGAAGGATAATAAAAACAACGGGACTCAGTTCATTTTAAAAATTTTGTCATCATCTCTCATTGATTTAAAATATAAGCAAAGAGCAATTAACATGCTACATTCAATTTTAATTTCTAATGATCCAATGTTAAAAGATACAATTGATGTGATGAAAAAGGATAAGAAGTTTATAGAAGAGTTAGGTTTAGGAACTGCAACATCAGTAACTAATGGCTATGATGAGTCTTCTAATAATAGCAAAAGGTCCAGAGCTTTATCGCATGTATTCAAAGAGAATGGCTCAAATATCGGTGATGTCTCCCATATAAAAAATAGTTCAATTAGTAGCAATGGAAACACAAGGAAAAGAGGCTATTCTACTAACAACAGAAACAGTGCAGGTTCCATGTGGGATTGATTACTACAAAGACATTAATATATATATAGTTTAATACTAAAAATAACATTGAAACTTAGTTATACATCTTTTGATAAAAAATTATATAGATTTATCAA
This sequence comes from Hanseniaspora singularis (nom. inval.), assembly GCA_030565715.1. NCBI lineage: Eukaryota > Fungi > Ascomycota > Saccharomycetes > Saccharomycodales > Saccharomycodaceae > Hanseniaspora > Hanseniaspora singularis (nom. inval.). Next base: position 8,767 of record JAJMDG010000110.1, on the reverse strand, counting down.
GTTTTCAAGATTATCACATTTATCTACCTTAGATACTAAATGGTTATGGTTATTGATCAATTCATTTTTCCGATTGTCAAACTCAGTTTTTAAAGCAATTTCTTGATCATCTTTTTCTTTTAGCAAAACTTCATTATAGGCAACTAAGCTTTGCTCATAGGATATAATATTATCCGAAAAGATCGAAAGATCCATAGCTGTTTGAATATTTCTAAAATAAAGAGCTTTAGTTCTAAATTTAAATAAGTTATGATTTGTTATTACTTTTTTATTTGGCTTTTCTTCAGAGGTTTTATCAGCTTTATTGATAGGAAGCTCAGCTATATCTTCATGTTTGGAAGTTCCCGACCCCATATCACTTTCTATTATTAAATCATTTTCATTTTTTAATTGTAATTTTGTATCCAGCTCAACATTAATTTTACCGGAATTATCGTTAACCTTTTCTTTAGGAGAGTTAATAACAGGTAAATTAAGTTCGTTGGCAGATAAAGAAATAAAATGATCTTGGATATTTTCTTCATCAATTTTAGAATTCTCTGCTACATCTGACTTTGTACCTCCAAAATTATTTCCGGAATTACTTTTCACTGGTGAATTATCAGCAATAAAATTTGGTATAGTCTTGATTAAAGATTGATCAGTATTGATATTTTGTTCTTCCGATTGCATGATTTCTAAATTGTCATCACTTATAGATATATCATCTTTAATGCTGTTTGAATCAATGATCTTGTTAATCTTTACACTTATATTAGACCCGTCATCAAGGTAGTAACTATTATTATTATCAACATTTCCTTCTATTGCTAAAGAATGGTTTAATATACCTTCATAAGCATCTTCTTTAAATAAATTGACTTGGTCTTCAATTAACTTTTTAGTATTTACTTTATTATCTTTTACAATTTCATCAACTATTATTTCTTCTTTTTTATAATTGGTATTCAATATTACTTTAGGAGAATGTATGTTAGCATTACTTAAAGAAATATCTCTCATGGGTTGAATTCTAAAGTCATCATCAATAATCATATTTCTTTTTGGAGAATTAGATTTTATGGTAATTGGCGACTTAATATTTCTTCTAGGAGATGGTGAAATTAACTTATTAATCATAGGTTCATCATCTATTCTCATTATCTTTTTTGGTGTAGCTCTTTCTTTTAATCTAGGTGAACTAGATTTTGATAAAATAGGTTTTCTATTATTTAAAAATTCTATCTTTCCAAAATCTATTGATATATCAGAAAAGTTATCATTATTATTCTCTTTTTCATAATCATTATCTTCAGCAATATTATGCAAGTGTTTTAAGTTAGCTGGGGATAATGTAATGTAATTTGGCTTTCTTAAAGTCTCAATATTTTTATCTACACTTGGATTCAAGTCATCACTAGAATCTTCAAATAGATCCACATCAACTTGAAAGTTATTTTTCTCTATTGATTTACTATCTTTTAATAGATTATCACTTCTGGCTTTAACATCATTAGAAGTCTCTTCTTTTAAACTATTATTTTCATTTTCATCATTCTCACTTAAAAAGCTCATATCAAGAACTAATGGTTGTGCTGATATAGATCTTTTGAATAAATTAAAACTTCCTTGTGGTTTATCTTTTATAGGTGCACTTAATGAAATTGATCTAACTTGTAATGATGGTTTTATATTATTACTAGACCCACTAAAAGTTTTTGGTCTTAATTGTAACACATTTGTTGATTTAAAGTCTAGATCTGTAATTGGTTCTAATCTTGATGTATGTCCATTTGTTAGAATATCATTCACAGCAGAAGGATCTTCGTTTTGTTCTTTCTCTATTATAAAAGAGGGCAGTTCAGTGCTTGTTCTTAAGGTCCGTCCATTTTGACTGTTTATTGCAATGGTTTCTATATTATTTTCTATATGTGGTTTTGAGGTTATGTTCTCCCTCGGTTCTTTATCTTTATCAAGAATTTCAGCCATTGATAATTTGCTAATATTATTTTTTCTTTGTTGTTGTTTTAGTTTCTTCCCTTTTGATGCAGATTTTTTGGTTGCCAGAGAAGTTGATTCCTTTGAGTCAGTATGGTTTAAATCTAAAGTTTTTAAAATCTTTTGTTTTTTTAGTAATGTACCTTGGCCTTCTTTATCTATTGTTAAATCATCTATTTTTCTTTTATTAGTCTCATTCTCATTTTCTTGTGAATTATTATCATGTTTTAAAGAATCACAAGTATGGTTTATAATTTGTTTTTCCTTTTTTATATTAATAGGAATATTTAAAGTATCTGTATAGTCACATTTACAACAATATATCGTAACATTTGATTTTTTATCTAAATCAAAAATATTTAATGCAAAGCTAGTATTAAATTTATTCTCCATCTCTTTAAAAGCAGAAACACTATCAGCAAGATCAAAGGTAAACATTCTAATATCTCGTGTTAAATTCACCTCTTTATTGTAAGTATAATCAATAAAAGTTATAACTTTTTTTTTAATTTCACATCCTCCTATATGACTGTCAAAATAGAGTTTAATAGATTTTTTTAAAATATTTTGTTTCAATTTATTGTTAACTGAAGAATTTTTAAAAGGTTTATTAAATGTGTAGCTATGATTTTTGTCAAATTTTAAACAAGACTCACATGAATACTTACAGTTATATTTATCGTTACTAGTATCTTCTATTTCTATTTGTTTTAAAACTTTTAAAAGCTTTTTATCACTTACAAATATTGCAGTTTTCTTTTTTTTAATAATGTTATTTTTTGAAGCCATTTTTATGTACCTTATATCAGGTATCTGATAAATAAATTAAATCTTATTAAAAAGAAGAAAAAAGTGAAGATCAATGACAACTAACGTTTAAATATAAGAAAATTAGATATTTATTAACAATAATATGTGGTTTTAAAAAGATGATATATGTCACGGTTTTTGTTTATTTACTATATAAATTGCTGTTATTTTAAATAAATTTCCTAATTTATTAACATTGCAATACAATTAAATCAAAAAAAAAAAAAAAAAAAATATATATATATATATATTTATGTATAGTTAATTTTTTATTTATTTACGCGTGCATCACATGTTATAGCAATAACATTTATAATATATATTAAAGAGATATATCAATTTATACACTATTATTAATATATATTAACAAAGGAATAAAAAAAAATATATATAGACTGAACTTATTATTATTTACGATTATTCTTCATCACTTTCTTCATCAGCTTGTTCTAACCAAGTTAAAACAGGCTTAACTAATCTTCTTAATTCTTTACATTTCTTCTTATCAACAAATCTATTAGAACATTTTTTATAGAATGATGTTATAACTTCTTCAGAAATAATATCTTCATTGTATAATAAAATAACAACTTTAGGAAGAAGAGCTTTTTCTTCATAAAATTTGGTTGCAACTAATCTTTCTAATCCACCTAATAATTGTTCTTCAAAGTTATCTCTTTCATTGATTAATTTAATTAAAATAGCTTTATGTTCGGTAAAGAAGCTTGAAATTAAATCTTGGATACTTTCAATTTCTTCAGATTCAATTAAAGCTTGGACAATTACAGACATGATTTTAGCATCACCTAATAAATCCAAAGATATAATTTTTTTATAAATATCGATATCAGTAGGATCTTCAGTTTCAATCCATTGACCAAATTTATGAAGCTTGGCTAAATTTTCAGATAATGGTTGAGAATTAGCTTGTAATTGTCTTTCTAAAATAGCTTCTTCAGACATATCTAAACCCCAATCATCAACAACTTCTAAATCAGCATTATCCAAGTTTTGTAAGTCCATTTCTAATTGAGCATCATCAATGACAAGACCTTCTTCTTCCTCTTCTTCTTCTTCTTCTTCTGCTTGTTGATTTTTAGCAATATCACTAATAGATTTACCACCACCTTGAATATTTTCAGATGCAGTAGCTGCAGCTCTTCTATGTTTCTTACCATCATCCTTGTCATCACCACCATTAGACATTAAATTCAAATATTCATCTTGATTCTTCCAAATATAAGCAGATAATTTATCACCCATTTGAACCGGAGTTAATTTACCACAAGCTTTACAATCTTTTAAAATTTCACCAACTTTTTTAGATGATCCACCTTCAAACTTAAAAGTAGTTTCTGGATTCATACAAGAACCACATAAAACGTACTTCTTAATGTAAATATCTAAACTGTTTTGTAATTTATTTGGATCATGGACACCGTTAATTAAATATTTATCAGTCTTGTAATCTAACTTAGTTTGAGCACCTAATTCAAAACCAAAAAATTTTAAAACATGTTCATTAGGTCTATTAAGAGCTCTAGATACGTCAATCAAATTAGTGACATTGGTTTTAATACCATTACCTTTACCTTCTGTCTTGGCAGTGATGGCAGGCATCTTATATCTGTAGAAGGGATCCTTGTTAGCCCTGTTAATATTTAAAGACATTTTTTAACTAATATTATTATATGTATTAGGTATTGATGTATATTTATATAATCTCAGTATGGTTTCTACTAATCTTTTTCTTAATAATGTTTTGATTTAATTTAATTCAAGACTTAATAATAATATATAAAACTTCTTTAAAGAATTTTATTAATTTAAATTTGTTCTAGCAGCATGAAAAAAAAAAATTTTAAATTAATCAAAATATAGTATATAACAATTCATTTAACATTGATTTATTTTTTAAAAATTTTATATGTATTAACTCTTAACACATTAAAATATTTCTATTATTATTTTAAAAAATTTTCAAGTATCTTTTAAAGTTAGCCAAAAAGAAAAAAAAAAAAAAAAATTCTCTTTTTAAGGAAAAGTTTGTATTATATAAAAAGTATATTAGACTAAATTAAACATCTGTTAGTGTTTTTCTAAGCAATATATATTTTATATTTTTAATATTTTAAAAAATTCAATAAAAGTTAAAGTTTTTTAATATATATAGCTTTTTTTTTTTTTTTTTGAAAAAAAAGCAACTTTCGGTCATGTGAAAAGTATGATAATCAGATTTTTAATAATTTACCACGTGATTTGTGTTTATATTAATTAATTAATTTTTTTTTTTTTTATAAATTTGTTTATAAATTAAATAAAAACATATTATTCTTTAAAATATTATAATTGACTTTACTTTTATATAAAATAAGTATATAGTTATTATTTGATTAAAAATAAGATAACCCCATTTAACCTTGTTTTTTTTTATAAAAAAAAGTATAAAATATGCTATCCTATTATTACAGTTTAAAAGATAAATATATATTTATATTCACTTCAGGGTATTATAATCAAGTAATTGATATCAATATTTTAAATAAATATAACAGTGATTTGAACTTACTATTAAAGATATTTGATTACAATGCTATAGGATTAGAATATTACCAATTGATTGAATTATTAATATTAAATGAATACAAGATTTACTCAATTACAAATGACAAAAACATTTATTATGATATAAATAAAAAAGTTGATTTGTTGAAGGATTCTTTAAGTATTGATTCTAGTGTGTATCAATATTATAATTATTTAAACCAAGGTTATAAGTTGACTTTAGCTAGTGAGAAAGTTTCTGGAGATGTAATTGAGACTTATGAAAAAAGTCTTGAAAAGGCTTTGGAAACTTATGAAGTTAGTACAAATTCTTTACAATATTTGAAAATGAACAAATTATTTATAAACTTTAAAATGAATTTTAATTCTGTTTCAATTAACTCTATAGTTATTTTGATTCAATCACTTATTGATAAGTTTCCATTAGATATTGAATGTAAATGGATGCTATTTAAATGCTATAAAATTCTAAATGAAGAAAAATATTGTGAAAATATTTTAGAAAATATTATCATTTTACAACCTGATAATTACTTAGCTTGGTTAGAATTAAGTGAGTATAAAAAGGATCAAACTTCTAAATTAGAATGTCATTTACAAGTTGTTAAATACTGTAAGTATAGCAAACAATCATGGAAGTATATTTCTGAACACTCTGAAAACGCTAAGCTTATTTCTTTAGGTAAATCAATGTTATCAAAGGATTTTATAATAGAAATTTAATTTTTTTTTTTAGTTTCTGATGTTATTTATTAGTAAAAAAAAAAAAATTAGATTTATATACAATTATATAATTATTTAATTAGTATAGTTTGATACTTACTTTTTTTATCAATTTTCATAAAACCATCTAATAATGTATGTTCATTTTCTAATAAATCTTCAAACGATTTTAATTTGTCAACTTTTGTACTGCTTTCATTTAAAATCATTTCAAATTGATCACTTTGTATAATGATTTTATTTGGTTTTTTTAAATTAATATATGTTCTTAAATCTATAACTCTAGCTATAACCTTATCAACTTTTAAAAAAAACCTTGTTAATATGTAACAATATTTAATCTTCTTTTCAGAGATAGCAACCTTTGTGTCTACTATTCTAATTCTTGAGTACAACAATGCTACACCATTGTCATTTAACTCATCTTCAAAATGAAGTACAGTATTAAAGTGTTTTATAGGCAATCTTAAAGAAATCTTTGAAAGCGGAATTTTCGTCTCTAGATCATCAACTACAGAATACTCATTAAAAATATTGCTATCTGATTCTAAGTCTTTAGCATTTAAAAAATCAACTTTTCCAATATAGTTTAATGGCGTATAAGTCCAATCAAATTTAGGTACATCATCATTTTCAGCATTATTGCTTTTATGTTTTTCCCAGTGTTTGCTATTTATCACTTGAATGTCATTATTATTATCTCTGTTAATAGAATTCAAGCAATCTAATGAGTTTATAGTATACTCATACACATCATTATAATTGATCTTAATTAAATTATCAACAAAAGTCATTTCTGGCAGTTTAATAAGCATTCTGTCTTCTATTTCATCTAATTCTGCATGTGGCAATATTGGAGTTTTATTTTTAATACTTATATTAAATTGAGTCTTATGTATGGTTTTAATCTTCACATTAATATTATCATTGGAAATTGGTTTTGTTATGTATAGCTTATTTCTTTTATCTAAAACATGTTTATTAAACGAATCCCTTGCCATCTCTGCCATGTCTTTATATTTATTTGATCCATTGGATAATTGGTTTAAGTGTGACATTATTTTATAATAAGCCAGAAATTTTTATGTGGTTTTATGAGTGAATATCTATACTATTTTTATGTTCTGGCTAATAAGAAAACCTATAAAATATTTGTTTAAATTATTTAAGTCTTATTATTCAACTTGAACGGTTATCATCTGGGTTGGTTAAATCCGAATTTATAAAAATTACAATTAAAAATTAATCACATGCTATTTTTAAACGAGATTTCATTATATTTTTTTTTTGTTTATAGTTTTAAAAACAAGATCAGAAACTAATAAGAGCTATTAACAGCAGCATATTAATTAAATAAGTCTTGAAGATCGTGTACACCAAACCCATAGGCAACAAGGAGAAAGAAAGAAGAAAATTGTTTTTTTTTTTTAAATTTTAATATAGATTAATGAAATTAAAAGCCTTTTATAATAGTAAAAAAAAGCATATTCTATATGTATTCTATATTATAGTGATCATATTAATATTCAAGTACACTATATTTAACAACTCAATTTCAACTAATATCACTGATAAAAATAAAGATAGTAAAAATGAAGTTGTGGATAAACAAAGCACTATATATAAAGACACTATAATGCCATTGATGCCAGACCTAGCTAAAAAGCAGGAATTAGGAAGACACGCATGGTATCTTTTCCATACAACACTTTCAAGATATCCAGATGAACCAAGTGAAGAACAACAACTAAAGCTTAAAAACTATATAAATTTATTTGCAGAGTTTTATCCTTGTGGTGAATGTTCTTATCATTTCCAAAAATTATTGGAAAAAAATCCAATACAAGTGAAAAGTAGACAAACTGCAGCATTGTGGGGATGTCATCTCCATAATTTAGTAAACGAACATTTGGAAAAGGAAATTTATGACTGTACAACAATTTTAGAAGATTATGATTGTGGGTGTGGAGAATTTTCTGAATTTAACAAAGAAAAGGTTACTTTGAATAAGGAAGAAAAGCAGCTTGGATAGGTTTAGATATATATCAGTGCTGTATTTCCTTAAAAATAAATAAATAAAATAGTCTTTGGTTATATTAAATTCTATATAAAATTAGTTTATCGATAATTTAAATTAATATCTTATTGAATTAAATATATATATGTATGTAAATATATCTTTATTGAACAGTTACATTACATAATAGTACAACATCCTCGATCCAGATTATTGTGTTCATTATTTGAATTAAGCTGTGATTGAGAATAACTAGAACCTTTATTTGTATTTAACGGATTTGTTCCAGGTGACGGATACCCATAAACCGAAGGTACTGTATAGTCTTTCCCTGAAAAAGTATCATTACTATAGTTAATTATTTGTAAAGAAGCATTGGATGAAGTTATTCTCTCTCGTAATAACTCTTTTTTTAAAGTTTGATTTAATTCATTAACTCTAGTTAGCTTTAAATAATTTATTTTATACTTCAACTGAAGGTTATTTTTTAAATTGCTTGAACTTTCTTGTTGTTGTAGTTGATATGCAGGATCCATGTTTTTGGATAATCTATTTGTTTTTAGTATACAATTATTTGAGTTATAGTTAAATGTTGTAATGTAGTTTTTATCAGTATGGTTGATATAAAATGTATTTGGTAGCTTATATTAATCTAAATAAGTAGCATTGTTTTAA
>JAJMDG010000109.1:339932-358841 GCA_030565715.1 Hanseniaspora singularis (nom. inval.) | reverse complement strand
AAAAAAAATTAAAATAATACATATTTTTTAAAGTTTTCTTTTTAAAAAAAACGCTTTTTAAATAAAAATCATTCTGAATTTATATAACTCAATAAATATTACATGATAGCACTATATACTAGATCAAATTCTTTTTCTTGTTTACACCAGTTAACAAAATCCCAAAAGTAATAAACACCACTTTCACCACTATTATCAGGAAACATCATTGGCTGAACATTAGGAAGTTTAGTTAACCACATTTTTAAGACTTTATGGTATCTCCAATTTCTTGACCTTAGTTGTAGATATGTTAACTCTTGAATAACTGTTCCTGGGTGTTTATAAAACAAATAGAATAGTGTTTCGTCTGTATAATGTTGTGTCAATTTAGAAGACGCATCTGAGACTTCATCTATTTTATTGTCAGGGAATCCTTTTTTATTTTTATTTGTAAATTTAACATTAATGTTTTTAAATGATTTTGGAACAAAAAACTTTGGTTCAACTTCATTTATAGAGGTTTCTAGCCATGGTGATTGCAATGTCTCTAACTGATGTGTATTGTTTTGAAAAATATTTTTGTTGTTGGTAGGTTGACTTAGAGTGTTATTCATTCTTGATATTAAACTTGATAAATCAATTCCATTAGCAATTTCATCATTATATCTAACGTTTTCTTGATGTGTAAGAAGGAGATCCTCTATAGAATATTTGTTTTCTTCTTGTGTATGTTCAGTGTTTATATTTTCCATTGCTTTGAAAATAAAATAATAAAATAATAAAGATTAATTCTTTTTATTCTTTGGTTATTGTTTATTATGTATATCTAGTTTTTTTTTTTCTTTTTAGACCAAATGTATATATGTATTATTCAACAAGAAAAAAAAAAAAACTTTTTTATATATTTCCAAAGCTAAAGTGTTTGGAAAATTAATAATTTATAAAAGAAAAACAAAATTTAAATGCGTGATCTCGTGATGTTAAAGAAAGTCATTTATTTCTATATAACTTCAAATACATATTAGTTTTTTTTATTATTATTTTTGACTTGGTATAATTTTTCTTTGATAAAATTTTTTTTAAAAAGATGTTAAACATTGAATATTGAAATTTATAACTTATGAGTATTTCAAAAATCAGCATATATATATTCATTAAAAAAATATATTATACGATAGGAACCAATATTAATTAGATAAAAGAATCTATTACTAATTCATACATTATTAATCTAGTACTATTTTATTTTAGGCACACCTTTGTTGAGAAAATAACGTTAAACTAAAGATCTAATTATATTTCATATTATTTTATTAGATAATAATAACATGTTGAAAACTTTTAAAATTGAAAGAGAATGTTCTCGTATTTTTAAAAATAAAAATACTATAAGCATTATAACAACCAAAAAGAATTATGGGATTTTTGATAGATTCAAGTCTAATAAAGTACCAGATATAAGTAAAAATAACAAACAACCACTTTTTGATACCACTCAAAACATTACAGATTCATTGTTAAGTAATGATGAAGCTGATAGTGATGATATCAAAAGATTTGGAAGACCTGCTTATAATAAAATGAACCCTACTGATTTTTATGATTTAAAAGTTAAAGCACATAAGCCTGCTTTAGCACACGATTTTGAATATAACGATGTGAACAAAGGTTTAGATTCTAGTTATCCAACATTAGAAAATAGATTTAAACCTTGGAAGGAAATGATGAATGAAAGTAGTTTTGTTAACGCTGCTGTCAAACAAATTCAAAACTCTGCTGTTTGCCCTATAACTGGTGGTAAAATTGAATTCTTTGACCCAGTCTCTGGATTACCTACTCACTCATCCGAAGAAGCTTATTTACAAGACAAGAGTTATATTGATTCTAATAGACCAGAACTTTTAAAGTTAGCAGTTGCCTTTGAAAATGATTCCATTTCAAAAAGAGATTTCCCTGAATATGATTTGGCTGAAGAACAATCACAAGGTCAATTAGTTTCTTATAATGACTGGGAGAGTTGGTTTTATACAAGACAATTTAACTCTATGGAAACTCAATTCCACGTAGCACAAGCTTCCAAATTTTTAACATATCCTATAACTATAGCTTCTATTTTAGCTCAAAACACACCATATTACACTACCAAAAAATCTGGTCCTATAACAAATGAAGGTTTGAAATCTTTATCTGCTTTAAGATATTCAATTTTCCCAAAGTTCAGAGAGATTGTTAATGTCGACGATGAAGAAAGTCTTTTGCAACCAGATAGAGCATTAAGAATTTTTATTGTTGGATCTAAATCTGAAGCATTATTACCAATTGCAGTTTGGAGACAATTAAATTATTGTATGCCTGATATTAAAATTGAACTTCATTTTATTGGTCCTGAAACTTTATATGATCAAAAGACTAATGAGTACGTATCATATGAAGAAGATCATAAAGGAATTCAAATTTCTCCTGAACTTAAGGTATTCTACCACGCCAACATGTTCCATGTAAACCACTTACAAGGTGACTTCTTCCCTTATGATCCTTACTTAGATGTTTTCTTCTTATTCCACCCTAATGTCGCTGCCGACCCTGATTCTACAAAGAGTTGGATGTATGAAACTATGAAGGGTCTTTTAGATTCTAAATGTCCAGTCTTTATAACTGGTCATTCTCTTGAAGGTTTTGCTGATGATTGGAAGATGATTTTAGATAGATACGATGAACATTTAGATGTTTTAATGGAACCTACTGAAAATGTCTTTGGATCTACAAAATGGCAAATTAACCCTTACATGCCAACTCATGCTTTCCAAGCTAATATGTTTGTTGGTGGTTTCAGAGGTAAGAGATACCATGCAGTCAAAGTTGATGAATAATGGTAGTAATCTGTATTTATGCAAATAAAACCATCCATAATTATTATGAATAATAAATTAAATCCTGTAAATTTTTCAAAATAAATAATTATATATCAATTACATATAATTTGAATAAAATCTTATATAATAGTATTTATTATTATTTTTATTATTCTTCTAATTAATTATTAAAACTTAATTTGAATTTTTTTGAATTAATATCGTGCCTGTAGTATATATTTACTTATATATATGTGGTTTCTCTTATATACATGTTTTTTTTTTTTTTAAAAAAAAATAACTCATCTTATTCCTTTAATGTTTATAAAACTTTAAACCATGCTCTAATTCATAGTTTTCTCTAGCTTCCTTATTTAGACGTCTTTGTCTTTTGATATCATTTTGATGATTTATTTCAATTCTATGTTCTTTTCTTCTCTTTCTCATTTTATGGTTTCTAATTTTTTGTCTTCTCTTTCTCAAAACACTATCTAATTGGACTAAAGCATTATCTTCTTCTTTTATTCCTAAATTAACTAATGATTTTTCATGTTTTTCTATAAGTTCATTAATCAATGATTTGTTTTGATTTGGGATTAGTACATTTATAGGTTTGTTAATAACTGGCAATTGTGTAAATATTTGTCTTTTATTGCTAATGCTTGTTGTTAGCAAATTATTTCTAAAATAAATTTTAGAAACATTAAATAATTGTTTAAACATTTTAAATGATTGTTTGATCAATATATGGTTTTACTTTATTTTTATTTAATAATTAATATAACATTTTTTTGGTAATATTTTGAAAAAAAAAAAAAAGTATTATAAATTGAGAAAATTTTTTTTGTTTAAAAGAAAATTTTTTATTTTATTTTAAAAAATTTCGTTTTACATTTTTTTTTTAAAATTAAAACTTGGTAGCGTATAATATATAGTTTTAATATTCTAAATGCATCTATATAATCACACTTATTGTAAATTGGCTTGTGATTGGTACATCTCAAGTACTTGTTCCGAAGAAGTTGCCATTGTATAATCTTTATCATCTCTTATTCTTATCATTCTAGGAAATCTCAAAGATATTCCTCTATCACTACCAACTAAATCGATAGCAGATTTATAAACAGGTGATAAAGACAAATCTGCACATAATACTTCTAGCAATAGTTTAGGTTGAGAAAACCAAACATCAGGTTTTGTTTGTGAATCATAGATATAGTTTGATGGAGCTGTATCACTTTCATAATCTTTTAAAGATGTAAAGAGATTAGTTAAGTCTTCATCTGAAAAACCAGTACCTATTTTACAACAAGTTTCTAGTTCATCATTATCCATGTTGTAAGAACCTAGTAAAAACCCACCATAATTACCAGTTCTTTTACCCTTTCCAAAGTATGCACCCATAATAACTAAATCTAAAGAATCACCAACACCTTGTAAATAATCTTTTTTCAACTTCATCCAGTATTTAGATCTAGATGCAGGTTCGTAGATAGATTTTTTTCCTGATAACGCTTTAACCATTAAACCTTCACATTTGTTTTGAACAGATTGTTCTAAAAAGTTACTAACTTCAACTTCATCATTTGTAATAATATTATTAGCAAATTGTAATTTTCCTTTTGTTGGTGTGAATATATCCATATATATCTCTCTTCTTTTTTCAAGTGTATTTTCTAGTAATGATTCACCATTTAAACATAAGATATCAAAAATAAAAATACAAACTTGAACTTTGATGTCTTTAATATCCACGTTCTTTCTCTTTCTTGTTGTTAATACTTGAAATGGTAAAATCTTATCCTCTTCCAGATCATAAGCAACAATTTCACCATCAATTATTAAGTTTTGTATTTGTTCTTTATTTTTATAAAATTCTGAAAAGTTAATTAATTCAGGGTATTTACCTGTCATATCTTCAGAATTTCTAGAAAATATCTTTACAGTACCATCATCTAATTGATGGAACTGGATTCTTTCACCATCATATTTATATTCACATAAAAATGTATCTGTTAAACCAGTTTCTTCATCATTAAACTCTGTCAAAGCATCAGTTGCAGACTTACAAGGTTTTGCTAACATAGGTTTTAATGGAATACCAGGCTTTAAAGTTAAATTATGTTCAAGCTCTTCTAAACCGTATTTTAAAAAATTCTCAATAACAATAGAATAATTTGGAACTTGAACGTAAACTTTTCTTAAAATTCTATCAGCATCTGAAATATCTATATTTTCAGATCTTCCCATAGTTTTATCATATTTCAAAAAAGATCTAGATAATGCAACAATGATAGATTGTTGAGAAGAACCTATTCTTAATTTTCCTTCTAAAAATCTAATAAAGAATTTACATTCCATTGGTGTCATTCTTGATAGTGTTGGTCTAATTTTGTTGATTTTATCCTTATGTGTGTTTAAATTGGCAATCTGGTTAAAAAGAACCCAAGCTTCCGACAATGATAAACTTAAATTAGAGTTATTTGATTTAAAGCTAAATACTGATCTCATTTCAGATCTTAATTTAAAAGTTAATTGTCCTAAATCACCAATCTCTTTTAGTTTTGTTTTTAAAGTCGCAAGTTTATAGCCAAATGATTCTTGTAAGATTTTTAAAATTAAATGCTCTCCAAATCCTAGTTCCAAATCTTGAATATAATCGGGCCCTAATTGGTTCAATAAAAAGTTAGTTGTAATCTCTAGCTGATCTACATCTTTTTCTATAATATCGTCAAAGAATGCTTCCAACTGTGCCATTTTTTCTAATCTTGGTGCAGTGTCTTCTAATGATTGACATAATTCAGCTAGACTTAAAAATGGTATTTGTGCTTTATGAACTTTCGGTTTGTCAAGTATTAGTATACTATTATCAAGGCTTTTTGTGTCAGTAGTGCTAATAACATCTATTTTAGGTTTTTTTAAAATATTTGATATGCTTTCTTTAATAATCTTTTCCTCAACTAATGTTTCGCTTTTTGTTTCAATCTTTGTTTCATTATTTGCTTCAATAGAATCGCTTTCATTTATTTTTCTTTTCTTTACCTTAAAAAAATCTAACGTTCTTTGTTTGTTCATGTCGTTATTATATTTGATGATATTGGTACCGATGTATGGTTTTGATTTAATAAAATATAGGCAATGTGGTTTACGTATATTAATAGCTCTGTATGGTTTTAAAAACAATATGTATAAGATATTATTAAAATAGTGTACAAAACTCACTAGTTTATTATTGGTGTCTATATTATTTAATTTCTAAACAAATATAATATGTTTATGTAAAATTTTAAGTTAATATATATAAGTATTTAAAAACTAGAAAAATTTTAAAATTAAAAAAATCTACGCGTCAGTTATTTTAAAGTTTTAAAATGTAAAAAAAAAAAAAAAAAGAAGAGCTAATGTATTTTAAGAAATGATTAGTATAGAATTAAATGAATAAGTATTCATTTAAATGATTTTAATATAGAATTGATTAAAGTATATTTAAGTAATTATTGCTTTTTATTAAAAATAATTTATATTAATGAAATTCCACCTTGAACTCTTTTTAAAATTAGAAAATTATATTGCGTAAATCCGATCATATAGTTATATATTCTTATTTAAAAAAATATTATATGTATTAAATAGTAAAAGCCTATTTTTAAATAAATAGGTGTTAATATACATATTTTTACCGTTTTTTTTTTTTTTTAATCTTAAAAATATTCTAAGGAATAATATATTTTTTGTCTTCTTTTTAAATAAACAAAATAAATATAAAACCAAACAACATATTAAAAAAATGTCAAAACAATTATTTAGAGCAGCAAAAAATAAAATGAATGGGTACACAGACTCACAAATCTTAGTTAGAGATTGTACCATAAACAATAGTTCAGAAGATGTTCCTATTATGGAGCTAAGACAACTTGTAGAGTATTCATATAATAGTTTAGAACTTGTTCCAATGTTTGATATGCTAGATAAAAGATTAAATGATAAAGGTAAATACTGGAAACATATTTTAAAGTCATTAATAGTATTAGAATATTTGGTTATAAATGGTTCTGAAATGTGTGTTACATGGTGTAAAGAAAATTTATTTTTAGTCAAGACTTTAAGAGAGTTTGTATGGAAGGATCCGTTAACAGGACAAGATTATGGTGATAAAATTAGATTGAAAGCTAGAGAATTGTCTTCATTGGTATTGGATGATGCTAGATTACAAAGAGAAAGGGCCATGGCCAATGATAAGAGAAATACTAAAGTGCAATTAAAAAGTAAAAATTCTTATGATGATGATTTACAAAGGGCATTAGATGAATCTATGAGAACTGCTAGAGAAGAAGAAGAAAGACGTAAAGATATGCAGCAAGATGAAGAAGATATGAATATTGCATTACAACTTTCACAAGAAGAGCAAGAACTAAGAAGATTGCAAGATTTACAAAGAATGAGACAATTACAATTACAACAACAACAAAATCAACAACAAGGAATGTTTTTTGATGTTTATGGTAACCCTATTTCCCCTGAAGAATATCAGCAATATCTTTTACAACAACAGCAACAACAACAACAATTACAATTCCAACAACAACAACAACAGCAATTAGAATACCAACAATATTTACAGCAGTTACAACAGCAACAATTACAACAACTACAACAACAACAATATGAACAGTATCAAGCACAATTAAAGCAACAAGAAGAATTTAATAAACAATCAATAATGCAACAGTTCAATAACAATCCATTTAAGAAGGAACCTGAGACTAAGCAAGAAGAAATAGTAAAGGCTCCAGAGCCAGTCGTTGAGCCAATAAATCCAGAACCTATAAAAAAGACAAGAACAGGTGATGCAAATATTTCTGCTAAATATTCTGATTTAAATAACTTATTAATGAGTGCACCAAATATTGACACTTTTGGTAACATGGGTGCTTCAAGAATCCCAGCACATCATACAAAAACAGGTACTTTTATTAACTCTCAAGGTACTGGATATTATCAAACTGGAGGTGCTGATAATAGTACCAATAAAGTTTCTAATAACAACCAGCAAGGAAATACAGCCGGGAATCCTTTCTTAAAAAATCAATACACTGGTCTATTTAGTACTATCAAAGAACAAAAAACTGGATTTGGATTTGGTAATGCACCATCTATGAATACTAGCAGCAATAGCAATAACAATAGCAATTTTGACAATTTGATAGATTTGTAATATTTCTATTTTATTTCTATTATATATATGATTTTCTCTTAAGTATTTTTATGTTATTTTAAGTTTAATTTTGATTATATTTTAAAGCAAAAAAAAATTACGTTGTAAAAAAAAAAAAAAAAAAAAAAAAAAAAAAAAAAAAAAAAAAACATGATAACAGATATAAATTGTTTATTATTTTTTTATTATATATTTATTATTATTTTGAATAAAATGTAGAATATTAAAATTATGTAAATAAAGTTAAATATTAAAAACCAAAAACGTAATAAAATATGTTAACACCTAAAGAAAAAATATCTTTACAAAAAGAAGAAATTGAAAAAGCTTTACCTATTCTAAACAATAAGATTGTCTCACACTTTGCCCCAATAGTTAAGTTTGAACCAAAAATTTTAATTATTTGTGGCTCAGGTTTAGGTAATTTAACAAAGAAATTAGTTTCTAAACCTCATTTGATCATACCTTATTCTGATATACCAGGTTTTCAGCAATCAACTGTTCAAGGCCATTCTGGAGAATTATGGGTTGGTCATTTGAAAGACACACCAGTTTTAATTATGAAAGGTAGATTGCATGCATATGAAGGATATGACATTAGAGATACTGTATATCCTATAAGACTATTAAACAAATATTCAGAAAGATATTGTAATGGAAGTTTAAAAAGTTTGTTTGTAACAAATGCTGCTGGAGGATTAAACGAATCTTTCAAAATGGGTGATTTCATGATGATTTATGATCATTTAAACATTCCTGGATTTGCAGGAAATCACCCATTAGTTGGTCCTAATTGGGATGAAGATGGTGATAGATTCATAGCCACTTCAGATGCTTATGATTTGAAATTAAGAAAATTATTTATGAATATATTTAAAAATTTAAAATCAGAAAACTTAATTAATAATGATAGAAATTTACATGAAGGGACTTATGCATTTGTTAGTGGTCCAACATTTGAAAGTAGATCCGAAGCTAGATTTTTAAAACAAGCTGGTAGTGATGCAGTTGGTATGTCAACAGTTCCTGAAGTTTTAGTAGCTAGACATTGTGGTTGGAAGGTTTTAGCATTATCTGTTATTACCAATAATGTTGTTATTGATTTGCCACAAAAAGCAACTGAGTTATGTTCTGATGAAGATGAAATACCTTTAGATGAAGGTAAGGCTAATCATGAAGAAGTTTTAGAAATAGGATTAAAAGCTGCAAAAGATCTTGAATTAATTGTTGAAAGCATAGCCGATGGATTTTAAGCTATATTAAATAATATAAAAATTTGAATTAAGTGATAACAATTATAAAAATAAAAATCATTATATAAAAATTTATAATAATAAAACTATCCGTTTCATTTATTGAATGGCTTATATAATATAACTAATACAAAAGACATATATTTATTTATTCATTAATTTCACCTGCACTTTCCCATTTACCCTGTAAATTTTCTCTCCATAAAGTTATTCTGTTATCACCTCCACTTAAAGCTAAAACATCACCTGATAATGACCATGATGCTCTCCATAAGACATCATTAAATTTATCTTCTTTTAATAATGTTTGTTTCCATTCATTTTGGCTTAATTGTTGGTCTTGTGTCCAAATTATGCATTGATTATCTTGTCCAACAGAGGCAATATAAGATTTGTTTAAAACACTTGGTGACCAGGCTACATCTCTGACCCAATCTGTATGTCCCTTTAATGTGTGCTCTAGAACGTATTTAGTTGGGGAAGAATCATCTGATTTCCAAATTTTTACTAAATTATCACAACCACCTGTAGCAAATCTCTTTACACTTCCATTATCAGTACCTGCATTAAAAGTTATTGGTGCCCAGCATGCGGCATTTACACCTATTTGGTGTGCTTCTATAATTATAGGTTCGTTAACTAAACCATTATCTTTAAATTCAACTATAGAGCATGAACCATCTGATGAACTACATAATAATAATGGTCCATATTCATGTGGTGCCCATTCAACTGAGTTAACAGAAGCTGTGTGATATTGCAAAACAGAAATTAGTTCAAATTTTTTATTAGCGTTTTCTTTCCAAATACAGATTTTACCATCGTAACCACATGATGCTAAACATGTACCAAATTTAGGGTGTGCCCATGCTACTTGCCATACTGGTCCAGTGTGTTCGGATAAAGTGTCTAATAATCTATATCCTGGATTTGAATCAGCATTACCTTCTTCAGTTGGTTGAGATACTTCAAAAATATTGATAGTTTTGTCTGAAGAACATGTTGCTAATCTTTTCCCATAGTAGTCTAAAACTGCATCATGTATCAAATCGCTATGAGCATTTGAGATAGTGACTTTATTTTCACCTTCTGAATGCGCATTAGCACCTTGTTCATTTGTAATGTCCTTGTTATTTCCTGTTAATACAGACGCCATTTTATTATTATTTAAAAATAATTCTAATAGATATATATATTTATTTACTAATAATAAAAATTATAAAAACTATATTTCTACTGGTATATTTATTGTTGATATAAATGGTTATCTTTTTTTATTTAAGTAGGAACATAAGAGTGAATGTTACGTAATTAGATGTTATTTTTTTAAGTATGAATAAAATTTTAAAAAATAATTAAGGTGTGTTGTTTATTTTTAATAAAATTTTTTTTCTTTGTTTTGTAAATATATTTTAAAATCACGTGCGTATTACAAATGAACTTTTAAAAAAGACCTTATTAAATAAATAAATATATATATATATATATATATATATATATAGATTTACAATTTATTAAAAAAGAACTTTTCAAACCAGGGTGTTATAAGTTCTTTTTTATTATCATTTCAGGATACTAAATATCTTCATCCAGATTACCAATCAAAATTTCACTCTCTTCTTCTTCCAGTTGTGCAATCATCTCTATATTTAATCTTTCACCTGGTTCATCGTTATTATTATCGTTATCATCACCATCACCATCGTTATCATTATCATTACTATCGTCAACAACATTTCTTTCAATTTCAATTTCAACTTCTTCTTGACCTTGTAAAACACCATCTATAAATTGAACACCATTTATATTTATAGTCCATCTATTCACAGTTGCTAAATGTTTTATAAATTTTGGTAAAAAAGTGTAAAATAAAATAACTAAAATAGACCAAACTATTGATGGACTAATTCCCATCTTCGTAAATAATTGATACAAATTATTTTGAATTTTTTCTGATTTATTATGAATTAAAGATTCACCATTTCTCTCAATCAAACTCAATTTACTGCATACTTTTAATATAAACACCTTGAATTTTTGAACTAAATTTTTAAAAATAGTAATTTTAAATAAAGTTCTTTTAATTTTTAATTTGAATAATAAAACTTTTACACTAATTTCTAAACCATCCATAGCATCTGATAAACCTTTATAGTAATTTAAAGTATTGTGTTCTAAGATTTTATTATAGTATTCTTCAGCTTTCGCAAAATCTTGTGGAACACCATTACCATCTTCATACAACTTTCCAATATTATAAAAAGTATAAAAAATTCCATAACTATCTGCCATTAAATAGTTTAATGATAACATTTTACTCCATTCCTGTAAATTGCTAAATATTGATGATAATTGTAGTCCATGATTTAAACTTCCAAGTTTATATGAAGTTAGATATTTAGAGATACCAGCTGCAATAAATGGATTGGTAGAATTTTCAATACCAAAATCATTAGTATTTAAGAGTTTAATAGGGTGAATTAGTTCATTGGCTAAATTATTAATTGGCTTTTCAAATCCCATTGTGGATAATTGTAGCATGGCAAATAAATTTAAATTTTTATCTTTTCCACTTTTAAAGTTCATAATGTTTATAAAATTTTGTTCAAATATGTGGATATTTTCTTTCATCCGGATATTGTCTAAGATAGATCTCATTTTGGCAATCAGAGCTGTTTGATCTTGACTTTGTGTACCTGGTAGTATTTTAAAGTCTAAAACACAACTTTGGAATAAAGTAGGCAAATATTCTACAGATAAAACGGCTTGAATATGTGTTTGTAAAGCATAATCGTTTATTATAAAATCATCTGGGTTTGAATACTCTTTCATAATTTTTTTAATTTTAATATCATTTTCATAGTTTAATGATAAATATTCTGAATAACCAGAATATTCTTTGCCTTTTAAATAATCAATATAAACTTGTTCAAAATTTGTATAAGGAGCTAGATAATGAAGAAATTTAAACATTTCCCAATGTGTTCCATCTTTAATCCCTGATAATTCATTTGATATTTTGTATAAAGAAATGATTAAGTTTATCTCATTAGCATCATGCACATTAAAGACTCCATACTCTTTATAAATATTTGTAAAAACAATAATTAGTTCTCTTAGATAATATTTTCCTAATAAAGAAAGCTTCGAATCCATTGTTTCTTTTTGATTTTTATAGTTAATCAAAATAACTTTTAATAATTCAAAAACATAATTTATATCTTTATTATTAGTAAAAATGTTTCCACTTAATGTATTAATAACATCGGTGTATACATATAAAAGAGTTTCATCTTCAATCAATAAGAAGTCTTCATACAAATACAAGTACCTTAAATTATCAAAAGTTATACTATACAAATGTACATTATTCAAAGTTTTCAGCACATCAGAAGCATCATTTTTAAACTCATTATTTTTATAAGAGTTTCTAGCTTCATGTAAGAAATGAATAACCTTTAAAAAATCTAAATCTCCAATACCAGCTGATAATGGTAAATTATTTTTTGTATGTAGTATCAAAGAGGATTTTCTTGATATAGCTTCCAAATCTTTAGAGGATTCTATATATGCGAAATCATTTAATTTTGGGTCATGAACAAATTTATAATAGTTATGATTCCAAATATTTTTATCAGGGTTAGAAAGAGTCCATGGATATCTATGCTTTAAGTTATATTCGTTTACAACTTGATTCACAACTTCATAATAAATTATACTAGCTTTTTTTAAATCTTTATGTATTTGTTCTCCTAAAAAGTATTTATTTGCAAGCACTAATTTACAGTTTAGATCACCAATTGATGAACATTTTTCAAAATATGATATACTTTTTAATTCATTTTCAAATTTTTTAGATTCAGTTCCATTTTTATCTGGAAAGAGAAGCTCATAATTTTCATAAATTGTACCTAAAAGGAATAAACTTTCAGGAATCTCAAATTCACTTTTATGTAATAATTCCAATGCTTGGATTTTATCTTGAGAAGAAGAATTTATTTTATTTAATAAATACAATGCCCTTAAGTAACTACAATATGAAACAGGACCTTCACACGAGTCAAATATATTTTTGTTATCATCAGCACTTATCCTATTTGAATTAACAATTTTTATTAAATCATCAGAAAACCCTGGTTCTCTATTAGGATATTTATAATACCAGTAAATATTGCTAAAATTCCCTAATTTGAAACCGTCTGTATTATAATTTAGATTTCTTATTTTAGGATTTTCATAATTTATCCGTAATGACTCTATATCGCTAACATTATAATGTGAGAGATTATATATGGGGTGTTTTAAAAAGTCCTTTTCAATATAGTTAAAAATTGAAGGCTTTTTTGAATTCTTTGATTTTACTTGATTATTATTTCCTTTAATTATTTGAAATATTATATTATAAAACAAGAAATACTGAATTGTTATCTTAATATAGTATTTCTTCATGATTATATGTTATATATTTATATGATCTTTATGTTAATATTCACAATGTTGTTATAATTGATCGACCAACTCTATAGATAAATAAATAAAATGTATAAAACAGGTATTTTTCTATATTCTTATGTATAAATATTAAATAAATGACTGTGGTGTTGTTCATTTAACTTTTTTTTTTTTTTTTTTTTTTATATATAACTTTCTTAGTATTAAAAAAAATAAAATACTTTTTACTAACCTTATCATTCTTTTTTTTATATATTTTATTTTCTAAAATTAAACGTTATCACATGATATATTGAAATTTATTTTAAATCATTTACAAATATTAATTATTACATTAAATAAAATTTATATATATTATGTATACACTAACATAAGAATCTGTAGACTCTGATGTATAATGGTTTGGAAGCACGTTCAGCCTTTTCAGCAGCAACTTCGGCACGTAATTGTTCAACATCAACAACTCTTCTACCAGTATCGATATCAACTTCACTAGCTGGAATGAAAATCTTCCAGTTTCTTCTATAAATTTTATGTAGAGAATAGATAACAATGAATACAGGAGCAGATAAATAATATTCAAAGAAAGATTTAGCATTTGGTTTAGTTTGGTAAGGCCATAAGGAGGTCCAGAAATCTAAACAAATAATTACAAAAATCAAAATACATGAATAGTATGAACCCCATAAACCAGTTGGAGAAGCAAACCATAATTCATCAGTTGATCTACCTTGTGCCTTCAAAGCATGTCTAAATCTAATATGAGATAAAGAGATACCAAACCATGTGAATAAACAAGATAAACCAGTTAATGATAATAACCAATTGAAAACTTCATCTTCTCTAGGAGATGCAGCAATGAAAGCAAGACATCCAATAACAGCTAATACACCTAAAGCAACTAATGGTCTACCCTTTCTGTCAATGTAATCTAATTTAGTCCACTTTGGAATATGGTTACTTTCACACATGGCAACCATAATTCTAGAAGCACCAAAAGTACTGGCGTTACCAACAGATAAAGCAGCAATTAAAATGACAACATTAAAGACAGATGGTAAACCCTTGATACCGTGGTTGACTATGGCAATAACGAATGGAGATGCAGATGCATCAGAAGAATTGTTATTGATTAATCTATCATCTGTGTGAGAAACTAATAAACCAACTAAAGTTAAAGAAACTAAATAGAAAATAAGAATTCTCCAGAATACTTGTTTGGCAGCACTAGGAATAGATTTTCTTGGGTTAGCAGTTTCAGCAGCAGCCATACCAGTCATTTCAACACCAGAGTAAGCAAAGGCAGCAGAAACAAAAACAGACATAATGGTTTTAAATCTTTGAGGACCAGTTGAACCAACGAATGCTCCATATGGTGCTCTCCACATAGTACCACCAACATATTGACCATTTGGACCACCACCACAAACTAAAATAATACCTAGAATAATGAATCCAATAATACAGATAACCTTTGTAATGGAAAATACAAATTCAGCTTCACCATAACCTTTAACACCAAATAAGTTAATTGAAACAGTTACTACAAAGAATAATGCAACAAAGGCATCTTTGTATTTAGAAGGAACATTCCAATAGTTAACAGTAATAGCAGCAGAAACAAGTTCTAATGGAACAGACATAGAACAACCATAAACATAATTCCAATTAGCGGTAAAACCAAAAGATTCGTCAACAAATCTGTTTGCATATGTGGTAAAACTACCAGAGACTGGGAATTCAACAGCTAATTCCCCTAAACCACAAACAACACATAAAATAAATGTAGCAGAAATGAAATAACCAATCAAGACACCTGCTGGACCGGCACTGTATAGAGAAGAACCTGAACCAATGAATAAACCTGAACCAATGGCACCACCAATAGCAATCATTTGTAAATGTCTATTTTTTAATCTTCTCTTTAAAGGAGATCTAGCAGTTTTAATAGCAATCTTTTCAACAACTGTTAAGTTTGGGTCAACTTCATCCAATTCGACTCTCTTGAATGAGTCTTTGAAGTTTTGCCAGTTAGATTTTGATGGATCTGGCTTCCATTCTAATGATTCATTTACTCTATTAATCTTTTCTTGAGATGTTTCAGAAGATGCTACTGGCACAATAACAGATTCTAAATCAGATGCTTTATTATTTTCACTAGAAGACATCGTTTATTCCTATTAAAAATTTTTATTTATCTTGGTTCTTTTCTTTCTATTTTTTTTTAAATATCTGAAATAATTTATGTATATATATATATATAATAAAATTTGAAATTACAAATCTTTATTTTTTTTTAAAAAAAGAAAATAATAATATTACACAGTTTTTTAGAAATGTATTACTTAAATATATATATTTTTTCTATTTTTTTTTTTTTTTTAAAAAATAATTGATGAGATTGTATTTGTCGAAAATTTTGGCTCTTTAAATTTTCTATACTGTTAAGGATTTAATTTTTTTTTAAATATTGTAATCATTTTTTTATTGTTTTAATGTCGAAATTAGATAAAAAGCATCGCGATTATATGGCAGCATCATCATAGATGAAATTATCATTAAAAATGGAAAAAAGTAGCGAATGATTATTTCAAAAAAGCAATTTTTTATAATTTTATATGCAAAAAAAAATAAATAAAGAAGTTAAAAATATATGTAACCGATATTCTATTAGAAATTTTTGAAATAGCCTTTTTTTATAATGAGTATTTAAAAATAAATAGATTAGTAATGTATTGTTTTTAAACAGTAACAATTTTAGATTAAATATGCCTATATATTTTTGGTAAGAATGACTCAACTTTTTTTTGAGTTGTATATATTATTATTTCCACTTTTTTAGTTTGAAGTTAATTAAGTGTCTTTATTTTTATTTTTTTTAAATAATTTAATTACCTAATAATTATGTCAAACTTTTAAGGGTTTTAAAGAATTACTGAGATACACACTTTTATAAAAAAGTAAAATAACCATTTAATTAAAAAGCTATAGTAAGAAATTCTATAATTAAAAAACTATTAAAAAAAAAAAAAAGTTTATATATTAAAAAAAAAAAAAAACTTAGATTTTTAATTAGAATCTTGGGTTTTGATAGTTTTGGTTTTGGTAGTGGTTATTTTGACGTTGAGTAAATTGAATATTACCTTGTTGAGGAGGAACAAATACATTACTTGAAGCAGCATTGTTTATAGTAGAATAACCGTCATCAATGTTTTGATTATTGTTGTAACTCTTTGTATCTTCTAATTTAGTTTCAAATGGCTTAGGAATAGATTGTAATACTTCTTCACTATAAACATATAAACTATCATCAATTTTATTTGGAATAGGTTTAATTTCTGTATTTAAGACTTGTTCGATCTTGAATAGATTGAATCTATCATCCCAATTTACTAAGTTAATGGCCAAACCTAAATGACCAAATCTTCCTGATCTACCAATTCTATGCAAGTAAGTTTCAGCAGACTTAGGGAAATCAAAGTTAATTACAACATTGACTGTAGAGATATCAATACCTCTTGTTAATAAATCAGTACATACTAATGTTCTAATTTCACCTTTTCTAAAGTTGTGGAAAACTCTGTTTCTTTCTTCTATAGACATCTTTGAGTGGGAATAGAAACATGAAACACCTAATTCTAAAATCTTTTTGGTTAATAATTCAACTCTGGAAATTGAATTACAAAAGATAATACACTGATTAATTGATAATTTTGAAAATAATGTATTTAAACAGTGCAATTTTTGTTTTTCATCAACAAAACAATAATATTGAGTTATACCCTTAAGTGTTAATTCGTTGTTCCCATCCATTAAATTAATTTCTTTTAAATTATCCTTCATATATTGATCAATAAAACTTTTTACGCTCATTGGGAAGGTTGCTGAGAATAAACATATTTGCCTTTGATTAACAGGCAGGAAATGCAATAATTGTTCTAAAATTGGTTTAAAATCTCTATTTAACATTTTATCAGCTTCATCAACCATAAACATAGAACAGTCTGATAATTTTAAAATTTTTCTTGATGCTAAGTCTAATAATCTCCCTGGTGTACCAACAACAATATTTACATCCATTGATGTCAATCTATAAATGTCATCTTTCAATGAATTCCCACCGCAACACATTATTACACCAACAGAAGACATATGCTTAGATAAAGTTCTAATGACTTGTACAGTTTGCATTGCTAATTCTCTAGTTGGAACTAAAACTAATGCATTGACAGATGTTTTTAAGGATTGGTCTTCAGAATGCAATCTGTAAAGGTTTTCTAGAAGTGGTATAACAAATGCAGCAGTTTTTCCTGTTCCGTTCTTAGATCTTGCTATACAGTGATACTTATCTACAATTGCTGGTATAGATTGTTCTTGAATTGGTGAAGCTTTTTCAAACCCAGCTTCATATATGGACATTAAAAGTTCTCTATTTAATTCAAATTGATCAAATTCTTTTCCATCCTTAATGTTTATATCTTCTGTTTGTACTCTAACGTCTTTAGATGGTATATTTATTTGATTTCTCCAATCATTATTGCTATCAGATGTGTCCATTTTATGTTAATTATATGTTATTTTTTATTACTTATCTTAGAGAATGATTCTATATTGTTTCCCTTATTTTATTATTAGTAGTTTATCAATGTGTTTCTATTAAAAAAAAAATCAATTATAATGTATAAATATATATTCTTATGATTGTTTTTATTTTTGTTTATCTTTTTCTTTAATAAATAAATGTTTCTTGGTTATTGTTTAATCACTTTAAATCTAGACTTTATGGATTGTTTAAAAATAAAATAATAAAAAAGAAATCACACCTTAATGTTTAATTTTCAACCTTTTTTTTTTTTTTTTGTGAAAATTTTTCTTCGGACTTTATAAGTTTGAAAGATAGTTTTATTAAAGCTCTATGTCGTGATGTGAATATTAAAACCGGCTATGGGGATTTCTACAATTTTCAAAAGGTTAAAAAATTTTCAAAGAATAGAGTATTCCGATTTCCAATGCTGCATTTTATTTTTTAAAGCAAAACACGATATTATAAATTTCACTCTTATTTATTTTAATAATTTTTTTCAATTAATTGTTTATAATTATAAGATTAGTTTATAACATATAGATAAAATTTTAAAAAAAAAAAAAAAAAAAA
>JAJMDG010000109.1:307911-339832 GCA_030565715.1 Hanseniaspora singularis (nom. inval.) | reverse complement strand
TACATATCAATAAAATACATAAAAACTTAAATGTCATCAACCTCTGTCAATATCGTCAAAAAAACTAACAAGCCTGCTAAGACATCTTTTGGTAAAAAAATATCTGGGTTATCATACTTATTCCCAGTTGTTGAAAGATGTTCTAATAAATCAGAAATAGAAAATGCATCTATTTTAGATGACAAATTTGTTTACTTACTAGCATTTGTCTCTATCTACTTATTTTTACAAATTGTTCCTGTTTTTGGTTTCCCAAGAAACTTCCAATATGACAATTTATTAAATCCATTAAACTTTGCTGGTTTTGATATCGATAATAAGGGTACTTTAATTGGGTTAGGTTTATTACCATTAGTTTTCTCCGCTGGTTTAGTCCAATTAGCTGCTGGTGTTGGTTGTTTATCTTTTGATTTTAGCAAAAAGAATGATGTAATTGCTTTTTCCAATTTACAAAAGATAATTGCCATTACTGTTACTGTTGCTATTTCATCCTTAAACATTTTTGTTTTTGATAAGAATTTTGAATCTGTTAAAATCTTAGGTAAATTTTTAATTTTAGCTCAATTAACTATTGCTCAATACTTCATTATTTACATTATTGAATGTATTGATCAAGGTTATGGTTTCCAATCTGGTATTATGACTTTATCTTTAGCTTCCTATGCTGCTGTTTTAGTCGAAAACTTATTAGGTGTAACCGCTGTTAACACAAACAGTGGTAAACTTGAAAAAACTGGTGTATTATTCTTCCTTTTCAACACTATTACTTCTACTGACTATACTTGGTTAGAAATGTTCCAAAGATTCTTCTTTAGAAACGATTTACCAAACTTTACTACTCAATTAGTTTCTATTATTGTTGGTGCTGGTATTGTTTACTGGTTCAACTTTAGATACGAATTCATTATTAAAAGTACTAAAATGAGAAACGTCCAACAAAATTACCCAATTAGATTATTCTACAACGGTATTGTTTGTATTTGGATAACATTCTCTTTTGCCACTGTCATTGATTACTTAGTTGTTAATTTAGCTAAATTAGCTCCTGTTGAATTACCATCTTCATTAGTTTTAATTTTATCTTTAGTTTACAAAATGGCTCAAGGTGCTATTTTAATTATTTTAAATGTTGAAATTTCCAAGAGATGGACTGAATCTACTGGTTCTGTCAAGGCTATTGTGGAACAATTCAAAGAACAAGATATTATCATTCATTCTAAGAGAGATTCTCAATTAGAATTAACAAAGACCACTGAACAAGCTACTCAAACTTCTGCTGTATTATTAGGTGTTGTTGTAGCTATTGCTGGTTTCTTTGGTTTCAGATTCCAAAATGACATTTTATCCGGTATTGTTGCATTTGGTTCTGTTATGACTTTATTAGAGTATGTTGTAATTGAAATGCAAGAAAATGGTAAAGATAGTTTAATTATGAAATCTTTAGGTTGGGCATAATTGTTTTCAATTTATTTCAACCTTAATTAATTATGATAAAAATTTATATAAATATATATTTTAAAATAAAATAAATCATTAATGATATAAAATTCAAATCATATTATAAATTCTTTAGTATTATTTACATGGAATAAGCTATATAAAAGTCACGTATAAACAGTTATTTTTTAATATATTGTTTACCTTTTAAAACACCATCCTCTTGTGTGATTAATTCAGCATTCTTTTCTTGGTAGCCATTTTTAATATAGTTTAAGACTAAATCTTTATAATAATTAGGTGATAAGGCTTCTTTTGGATATTTTTCTAAATTCCATTTTTCATTTAACTTATTGAAATTATGATCAACTAATGGCTTCAATTCTTTATTGTAGTTAGCAGGCATTGCATAGTGTCTTACTTTAGCATAATCTATTTTATAATATCCTTTACCTGCAATAATATGTTTACCAATATTTGATGATTGTGTTCCTCTATAACCTCTATTTTTCATAAATTTTGTAGAATTAGTACTTGGTCTAAAATTCTTATGAGAAGTTCTGTGTGTTGACCATATTCTGTAACCAGCACCATTTAACTTAAAACCTGCTAGAAGTTCTTGTGTAGCTTTAAACATTTGTTTAATATTATATTTTGGTTTTTATTAAATAATATTTTATTAGTTATAAGTCTTATTATTTTAATATATAATTTATATTTAAAAATTTTTTTTTTTTTTAATTTAAAATATTAAACAAAATTTTTAAAATTTAAAGAATATAAAAAATTTTCTTATTTTTGTTAACTAAATTTTATATCCGACTTTTTTCTTTTTTTTTTAAATATATTTTTTCATTTTGAAAATATACATATAATAACCATAATTAACATCGCATTACCTTTTTAGGAATAACATTTAAAATACTATTTTATAATTAATACTCTATTTTTTTTTTTTTTTTTTTAATAATAATAATAAAAATAAATTAAATAAAGCTTCATATGAAAGGAAAGTTTGATAAAACCCATAATATAATTAATATATTTTTTGTATATAGTTATTTGAAACATGAGTAAATCAAGTACATTACACTCAAATGCTGACAAAGACAAAACTATTGCAGCACCAGATGCAGAAGAATTAATATTAACTAAATTAGTTTTAGGCTATGATAATGATAGTGACTTTAACTATGGTGATAACGATGATGTCAATGGATTAAAAGCTACAATGAAAATGTTTGATGAATTTGTTGATAAAGAGATCTTTTCTAATAACAATGAAGATGCTAGTGATTATGAAAATGATCAATTTAATGAACAAGAAGATGTTTTAGGTTTTGATATTGAAAATTCCGATGATGATGAAAATATCATTCAAGATGAAGAATTATTTGATATTGAAAATAGTGATGAAGGATCTGAATTAGAAGTTGAACAAGAAAATGCTGAAGAAAGTGAAGAATTATCTGAAAGTGAAGTCTCAGATGCTTGGGAAGATTCAGATGATGAAAATATCAAAATCAATATTTATCAAAATAAAAGACTTAGAAAATTAAAAAGAAGTTATGATGAAAAAGATATGATTGGTTCAGAATATGTTAAAAGATTAAGAACACAATATGAAAAAATATATCCAAGACCAGAATGGATTGATATCGAAGATTCTAATGACTCAGAAAGTGAGGTTGATGATGAGGAAGGTTCTGATAATGATGAACATCATAATGAAATAAATGATTATAATTCATTATTAAAATTATTAAAGCAAACAAATAAATTTAAGAAAGAGAAAAACAATTCATCTAGATTATTACCAACAGATAAGTTGGAAATTCAAAGATTAAAGGATGCTAATTTGAAACAGTTATCTAGATCAGGTATTCAAGCAATTTCTTACCACCCTAAGAATTCAAATCTTATTTTAACAGCAGGTTATGATAAATCTATGAGAATATATCACATTGATAATAAAGAAAATAATATTATTCAGTCTGTGTTTTTAAAAGGAACTCCAATACAATCATGTTCTTTCTACTCTGAACCTTCAAAAGATCTTTTCAAAAACGTTAATTATAAACAAACTCAAAATAACAATTTAGTTTTTGCGGCAGGTAGAAGACGTTATATGCATAAATGGGATTTAAATGAAATCAACACCAATAGCAACATTGGTATTTCTAAAATTAGTAGATTACAAGGTCAAGAATTTTCTCAAAAATCATTTGAACAATTTAAGCTAGGTCACATATTTGAAGTTGAAAATAATAATGGTAGCAACACACCAACATTAAAATCTTTTGGTATAATAGCTTTAATTGGTAGTAATGGGTATGTTAATATTGTTAATGCCACAACAGGGCAATTATACACCTTTGTTAAAATCAATGGCTTATTAGTTGATATAGCTATTGATTATAAACCATCTACTAGCAATGGGGTTGATACAATTTTAATAGCTATTAATAAGCAAGGTGAAATATATGAATTCAATATTTCTAAAAACAACAATAACAAAGTTGAAAGATATTGGAAAGATCCATCCATGTTTAATGTTACCAGCATTAGTATTGGTGGTGGTTCAATGTCTGATAGTTATTTACAACCTATTAAGGAAATTGTTTTCAATATTAAGAACGGTAATATGTACAATAATTTAAGATCAAGTAAGTGGTTAGCTATTGGTTTAGAAAGTGGTCATGTCTCTATTTATGACTTAAATAAAGTTAGATCCGATAGCAGACAAAAGAATCATGACATTAACGTCGTACCTGAATATCATGACGCTTATAAAATTATCGACAATGTATTAACTTCCATTTCCCAATTAGAATTCTCTCATGATGGTCAATTACTTGCCATTGCTTCAAGAACAAACAAAGATTGCTTGAAATTGGTTAATGTAGTAAACGGTAAAGTTTACTCTAACTGGCCAAACGCTAATACACCTTTAGGTAAAGTAACATATATGAAGTTTAGTAATAACAGTGAAGTATTAGCAACTGGTAATCATCAAGGTAAAGTTAGACTATGGAAAATTAGCAATTACTTTTAATATATAGATTTATTTACATCATTATAATATTTTTATAAAAAACATTTAATATATAGTTATTCTTTTATGTTTACATTGTGCTTGTTATAGAATAGGATTTTATTTTATACTTTTTTAGTGATCTCTTTTAAATTATTTTTATAATGTAAACATAATGGAAATAACATGTGACTTAGTTAATAAAATCTAAACTTTATTATATAAAAACAGTTTTTTATTATTTTTGAAAAAATAAAAAAAATAAATAAAACCAAAAATAAAAAGTAAATTAATAATAATGAGTTCACAAACACAATCAAAGCTACAGGAAGATAGAAAAAAACTTAAAGAATTTTATAATAAACAAAACTTGCAAGAATTAGACACATTAAAATGCAAACCTGATATAACTAAAGCTAAAGAGAAATTGAATCTAGCAATTTCAAACTTAAAGGAAAGAAATACTTATTTATTTCAGCTTGGGGAACAAATGCATTCTGTTTACAGTTTGTATGAGAAAGTTGATAATCAAGTAGAAAATAAACACTTTAAAAAAGAAATAGACTCTTTGTTGTCAAATTTATCATAATTTATTTAATATTAATATTCCGGACCTATGTATATATACATATATATTAAATATGATTTTATTTATTCAAAAGATCATCAATTTCTTTTTGAATTTTTATTTCTAAACTATCAAAATATTTAAACCCTGTTAAGTTTTCCAGTTTTTCGTTTTTAAATTTGGAAATGGTTTCATATTGAATTAAGTTATTCTCAATTGAAGTTAAGTCATCTTCCTTTGTATCAAGTTTTTCCAAATGTTTGTTAAGTGACAAAGTATCATCAAGTGTAAATTCTTTTCTATTACTCTTATTTATTTTTAAATCGTTAAAGTTTTCTTCTTTTAATTCTAAAATTTTATCATTCTTGTTTCCTAATTCTTCAAGGTTAAGAATTTTTTTTGATTTATTCTTAGTAAATGTTAATGTTTTTTTTTTATTTATATTAGATTCTGAGTTATTGATTTTACTTTTATCAACCTCTTGATGATCTTTAGTAGTTGTATCCTGTGAATCTATCAATTTAAAAATCGTTTTAGTTTTTTTCTTTTTAAACATTTTATTTATATAATTATACAACTTGGTTTTAATATAAATAATTGTGGTATAACTTTTACAGTTAATAAGAATGATTGAAATATAATTCAGTATAAAAAAATAAGATGATAATTAAAACCAAAAAAAAAAAATTCCTTTATTGCTATTTTTTTTTTTTTTTTTTTTTTTTTTTTTTTAAATAACTATTGAATTATAATAGACTTATAAACCAAAAAAAATTGTCTAGATATATAATATACTTCTTCATATTTTATAAATGAGTTGATAGGATTAGGTATGAATAATTTGTCAAAAAATAAAAATGAAAAACTTAAGATTTTTCAAGGTATTTCAGTTTCTTGTTCAACAATGATAGAAGCAAATATCAATCAAGTTTCAAACATGATACTTGATATGGGTGGTAAATTTCATATAGATTTTCCTAAAAACACAAATGTTTTAGTAATTGATACAGAAAATTTAGTAAACTACGAAGCGATATTAAAATCTGTCAAGTATAACTATGTTGTTGAAAAGAAGTTAGATACTGTGGTAATAGATTTTGAAACTTTAAAAGATATTTATAATTTATATCAAATAAATGATATCAATAAATTACATCCAATATTAAATGCTGGAGGAAAATTTAATAATATTAATAATGATGAGTTTTTAAAACATATTGTTCTTGCATTACTTAAGATGAAATATTCAATAAGGCCATTTGATTTATTAAAAAATAAAACCACAATTTTTTTTGGAAAATTTAAACAATCAGATGAGATTAAAAAGTATGTAAATTTAATAAAAGAAAATATTTCTGATAAAGTTTTTTTATCTTTAGATATAAAAGAAAATTGCTATATGACTCAATTAAACGATGAAGGAAGGAACAAATGTATTTTTATAACAGAGATGAATTATGGTGCAAGGTTAGAAGCTGCAAAAAAGGATAGAATACCAATTGTGCATATACAGTGGCTAAGAGATATACTAAAAAGAAAATTAATGATAAATCTTAAGCCTTATCTATTAAATAATATAGAAACAAAGAGCAATAGTGAAATAAATAATAAAATGACTGCTAATAGGTTATGGAAAAATTCTGATCTAAGTGTTATAGAAAAAGATTTAGAACTTTCTAAACAAATATTTGATGAATATGAGGTTATAGACAATAAGATGATTATAAAAAAGAATTTAAAAGGAAAGTTAGACAATACAGTTTGGAATAAAATAATGAATATAGATAAAACAGGTAATAATTCAGAGATAAATGATTTAACAAAATCTACGGATATTGATGTAACAGTTAATGACGGTATAAAAAATAAATCAATCGACAGTAGTGTTATTTCTGTTCCATCAAATCAACAAAACTATTTTTTAAACTATCATATAAAAACATATGGCTTTATTGAAAAACACAATAGAGTATTAGAAAAGGCTTTTATAAAGTCTGAATGTTTGTCGTTTAAATCATATTATGAAGATGTAGATCAAAATAAAAATTTACAAGGAATAAATGAATTAAAAGATGATTTTATAGAATTAAGCTTAGATTCAAGTAGTAATAAAAAATGTATGTTTGTCATACCTTATAGTTATGACTTATCTAAGCTTCCAAGTTTTTTGACGGAAAAATACTTAGGAACTTTAAGAAAATTAAATCAAGGAAATCTTGATTGCGATGATATAGTAAATGACCCTATAGTTGTTACCGAGTTTTATTTAGAACGATGCCTATATTACAAACGTAGAATTGCAGTTGATGCATGGTCCATTCCCTTTTTCAATAGCCAACTAAGATTTGATCATTACAAGAATAGTTATATAGATACGGATAGCCCATATTTATGGACCACTACTGGATTTGAAGGTGTTGAATATTTACATTTGAATAAAATAATGTCGTTATTTGAAAGCTTAAAAAAAGAAAATAACTTTTTTTATTCTGAGAGCCTTAATAATAAAACTGATTTGTTAGTAGTGAACTTAGCTAAACTTATGGCAATGCGAGCAACAAAGAGCGGGCCGTTATATGAAAGTGATAATAAGTACATAAGTTTGTTTTTAGAAGAAGAAAAGAAATTACTAGCAGATAATTTAAATAATGGAATAGATTCAAATACGTTTTTATTAAAAAAATTAAATTTTATAAGAAATAGTAAAAATCATATTGCATCTGTAACTCCTGGTTTTTTATTTGAGTTATTTTATGTCTTTAATACTTTGAATTTAAAAAAGTCATTGTTATCAGATTGTAATGAAATTATAAAAGTTAATGATAAAAAGTGGTGCATAACGTGCCCACAAATTAGTAAAAACCTTACAAGCGAATATACTGAAGAGAATTTAATAAATCCTTATGAAAGATATTCATTTAAAATTAAAGATACGAATCGTAATAATAGCCCAGTAGTTAAAAAAAGAAAACTGAAAGACGTTCATAATACTGAAGCTGGTTTTGGAAATGGCAGTTTTAATAGACCTGAGTCAATGGACATTTCTCCAAATGGAAAAAATACCGGGTCTCCTGAAAAGAAAAAAAATAATAATGTTGTAGGGAGATGGAGAAATAAATTTTTAAAAAACGATTCATCTTCTATTGATTTAAAAAGGGCAAATGAGGCCAGTTCAAGTAGATCTCTATCTCCCTTAAAAAAATCATTGCTTCAAAATGAAATCTATGGTGAAAATGGTGTTGAAAATAAAAAAATTAAAAGTGAAAATGCACTTGATAAACAATCTCAATTAACCTATGGTTTTGATAAAAAGGATGAATTAACTGATATCGGCTATAATAAAAAACGAATAACTAGACAGATGTCTAAAAGATTTAATAAAGAGTAGTTATCAAAAAAAAAAAAAAAAAAAAAAAAATTAAATTTTTTTTTTTTTTTTTTTTTTCTTCAGAAATTCTATTTTAGGAAATGTATTTATAAAGTGCCGGTCAAAGAAAAAAAAAAAACCATTGGATCTTTTTTTCTAAATTAAATGCTTATAAAGGTTATATCCACATAATTATTAATAAAATTTCCACAAAAAGTAATATTATGTTATTTTTATAATGATTAAAAAAAAAAAAAAAGCTGAGTTTCTTAAAAAAATTAAAAAAAAAAAGATTGATTTAATTTTGGAAATCGATTAGATTAAATAAATTAGACAGATGTTTTAAAAAAAAAACGATAATTTTTTTTTATAAATAGACTCTTTTATATCTAAATAAATGTATATAAAAAAAATTAAAAGTTAAACCAAGAACTATAAAATTTACATATTTTATTTTAGACCATTATAGATTAATAACATTTCATATTTTTAAACATTTAACTGTAATTTTTGGTAAAAAAATTGAGACAAAATAATACTAATACAAACATACATTTATTAAATTAATTTTTTTTTAAATAATTAAAAAATGAAGAAATCCTCATTTTTAAGCGTTCTTCTTATAATATTCCAATTCATATGTGTTGCACTTTTAATTATATCAGTAGTCACAGTTCCATTATTTAAATTCACTTCAAATAAAAAATCTTCAACCAATAATTTGTTATCCTTAAGTAACCATAATGGTATTCAATATGGTGTATTTGGATACTGTAGAACTTCTAAAAAGGAATGTAGCAGTCCCTCTATTAACTACAAGGCATACACAATTCAAGAAAAGTACAGTGATTCTGATGGTGATTGGAAATTAGATTTATCAGCTAGAAAAACATTATCTCAACTTTTACTTGCTATTCCAATATCTGCTGGTATTGTTTTTGTTAATTTATTAATAAACACAGTTAATATATTTACCGGACAAAGAGATATTAATGAACATGAAACTTTTATTTTTGTTCAGTTCATTATTTCTATAATATTTAGCTTTTTGTCATTTGCAGGTGCTGCTATGTCTTGTATTGTGGTATTTTTACTTTTCTTCCCACACATAAACTGGACTGCTTGGTTATTAATACCTGCTGCTGTATTTGCGTTAATAACTATACCATTAACATTTTTCCAATATCTTTTCAAAAAGAGTGAAATCTATAGTTTAAAATCTGGTGCTACTGCTGATGAAAAGCAATTTTCAATGTTTGGTAATGGTAGATTAATATCTGATAATATGGTTTATGAAGAAATTGCTCGTTCTGATGAAGATCTTGATATAACTGATGATACAAAAGCTCAAAATTTTTTCACTCAATTACAAAACTATGGATCAAAAAATAACAGTACCAATAATTTACCAACTTCATCATCATCCGATTTAACAAAAATTCAAAATAAAAAAGACTCACATACTTTATATCAAGAATATAAACAAAATGAATTTGAAATGAATAGTCAAACACAACCTAATACTCTTAACAACAAGAGTACTATGATTGTTCCTTTACCATTTGATTCTGCTGGTTTAGGTGGTCAGCAATTTAGAGATCCTTCTGGATCTTCCTCACACTATACTAATAATGCTTTGATGACCAAGCCAACCTCTGGTCTTGGTAGAAATGATACTTTTAAAACAAATGATTTCAAGCCAGAGAGTATTTTATTGATTGATAAGAAATCACCTTTAGATAATTTAAAAAAGAGAGAAAGCCAAAATAGTAACGATGATGCTGCATGCGGATTTAGTGATGTTAGTGAAAGTGATAGAGATTTCATTCGTAAGAACACTATTCCAAATGAAGAAAGACCATACTTAGAAAGTGATGATGGTTTATTTGACGATCAAGGTTCTAACTTCACAAGTGTTTCTCAAAGAGCAAGCAATCCAGAATATTTGAAATCAAAGTTAACAGCACCTGTCCCAACTAATATTCCAACTAACCTATCTCAAATGCAACATCAAAATGTTCAAAATCCACAATCTGGCCCATTCATGAACAATGCAAATTATGCAAGACCGTTTGCATACAATCAAAATCAACAAAGAAGTCCTGCAATGGGTGGTTATGCTGGCCAACCGCCTGTAAATGGAATGCAGCAACAAAACTACAATCCAAATTTGAACAGAGTCGGCATTAAACACCAAGCTTTAAATCCACAACAGAGACAAAGAGCGCCTATGATTTTCCAAAATAATAGTGATTTTGAAGTTCCTGCTGGGTCATCATACCAATACCAACAACAAGCTACTATTCCAATGAATGGCCAAAGATTCCAACCACCAGTTTATAAACCTGGGTACAAGAAGAAACCAATAAACAATGGAATGCAAATGGGTCCTTCAAGCTTAAATGACCCATATACTGGCTTTAGATAACTCTTTAATTTCTATATATCTAATGTATAGTTTAAAAAAGAACAAAAGTGTAATAGTAAATACTAGCATATATATATTAATATAACAAAAAAAAAAAAATTAAAAAAAACAAAAAAAAAACACCTGAAGACATTTGATTATTTTTTTACAAGTATTAACATTAAAATCAGTATAATAACTAAGATCAAAAATAAAGTAAGTTTACACTTGCTCTCTCTTTTATTATATCTTTCAGAAATATCAATTTCCTTTTTAGCTTCAACAACATCATTTTGAAACTCATAAATGTTAGATTCTATGCTATTAACAATACTTGACTGATCAAGAACCATAGTTTGCAAGTCTTTAAAAATAGTATTAATTTCTAAAACGTTTTGTGATAATTCTACAATCTCTTGATCTCTTTTTAGCAAATATTCATCCTTCTTTTTATTCTTTATCATTTGTTGTTGCGTTTGTTTATCATTAACTAAAGATTTCAATTGCTCATCTTCCTCTTCAAGCAACAAAATAATATCATTGCTGTCATCTTTTGAAAGTTTATTTAAAGTTGGTAAAGGTTTAAAATCTTCTTTGTTTAAAAATTTTAAATATTTATTTTGTAAAATTTTGAATTCATTTGATTTATTTTGAATTTTGGATGCATAACTTGTATTCATATTCGTTAGAATTATTATAAACTCATTCTGATTATGTTTCCCTTGCTTATCAATCGTGTCCTGTATATACTTAATGTATTTAAAATTTGATTGAATTAGTTGCATTATTTTAAATGATGTTATCTCTATATTCTTAAAATCTTTTTCTTTATCATCATTGAAACTTGGCATAATAGCCCCCTTATATTGCTGTTCTAACTGTTTCATCATTTTATCTACTTTACTTAAATTATCATCAATAGGTATAATTATATTCTTTATTATCATATCAATTGTATGTGACTTATCATTATTACTTCGTTGTGTTTCCTCATTAAGATCTCCTAATTCTAAATCTAAATCCAAGTCATCTTGTAATAAATGTTCTTTTTGCTCATTCTTATTACTCAATTTATAATTATTTTTTGGAAAAGTTTTTCTATAAGATATAAATAAATTTGTTCTATCTTTTAAAATTACAGTCATTATAATGTTTTATATGGTTATATATATATGTTATTATCCTATGAATAATATCTTTTTTTTTAAAGATTTCAAGTGTATTATTTATTTTAAGAAAAAAAAAAAAAATCATTTTGCTATTATTATTAAAAAAAAAAAACAAAAAATAAAAAAAAGTTATCATAATATTAAATATTATACTATAATATATGTGGATATTTTATGTTTGTAAAACACTTTACAACTAATATTAATAACTCCTGGTAGCTTAGTTGGTTTAAAGCACAAGACTGTAATTTTAACAAGTTATCTTGGGATCGGGTGTTCGACTCACCCCCGGGAGATTTATTTTTAATGTTTTATTTTCGAAGCCACGTGATTATAATTTATTGATATTATCTTTTTTTTTTTTTTTAATATTTAAAAATTAAACTAATAATATATTAATTTAATAAACAGGTCATCATGTTTTTTTTTAAAGAATTCATTAAAGATTTTAATTAAAAACAAAAAAACCAAACTAGAAAATATATTATTATTAAATGATTATATATTTATTAACTATATTGACATTACTTTTAAGTCAATTAGTTTCAAGTACGACCTTAAACGAGGTTTGCAGTGTACTAAATTTCGACAATCAGATAGCTTGTAATCAGAATAAAGTATCTGCATTAACTATTCAAGAATATCAAAGAGCTACTAATTATTTAGAATCACAAAGTGATACTTCCACTAATATTAATTTATTAGAAGAGCTATATTATTATTATGGTTTGAAATTATCCTTGGATGCAAACTCAAACAACGAATTAGATGTTATAAGTCAATGGGAGAAAATAAACAATGTTAATTATTTAATTAAACTTAAAGAGCCTAAATTAGATGAACTTTATTTAAAATTTGGTGAATTTGATAATTTAAAAACAGAAGCTTTTAAAGAAAAGATTATAAACTTTAATGGGTTAAGTATAGATGAAAAGTTAGAGATATGTCCGTATGACATTGAATTATTGAAAAAGAGCAATGAGATTTTATGGAATAGATTAAACGATAAGAAAGCTCAGCAAGCTAATAAAAATTCCAATAATGAAGATAACGAGCATGATATGATCGTTATAGCAACGGAGCTATCTCAAAATTACTTTACAATTTTAAATAAATATAAAAAAAAATTAACATTGACTCAGAAGGCAGCTTATTATTCCATTTTAGCAGATATTCAGTTTTTACTTTTAAATAATTTTAAAAAGTCCCAGGTATTTGCTAAGAATTGTATAGAGTTTGATGATTTAAATAAACATTGTTTAAATTTAATAAAATTGACTAATAAAATTATAAAAAATAAAAATAGTATTTCTAATATAGGTGTTTTCGATCATCTAGAAATTAATAAAGATTTAAATACCAAATGGGCATCCAATTTTATTAATATGTTGAATGATAAAAAAGGGAAAAATACATTTTCTTCTTTGAATCATGATGCCATTGAATATTATAAATCTAATGAAGAATCATTGTTTAAAACTGTTTGTAAAGAGAGTCCTTACATTAAGTTATTAAACACATGGAAAGTTATTTCTTCTGATATAACAACTCCAGAAAATAACAATAGTTTAAAAAAAATGAAAAAAAAGATAAACGTAATATTGTTGATTATTAATAATGATGAGTTGAAAACACTTTTTGATGTGACTCATAAATTAAATAAAGATTTACTTGAATCAATTTGGGCCGATCAAAGTCCGTATTTATCCTTGAATTTGATTCAATATTTAATTATGAGTGAAGAATTTAAAACTGGAAAATCTTCCTTAGATATTAATAATATAGTGAAACTTCTTCAAGATAAACAAATTTTTGATAAAAATGAAAATGAATTAGATAACTTTACAATAAATGTTTTAAATGATGTTAAAAAATTGTTTGAACAGAAGCAAATACACGAAAGAAAGATGAGAGAACAACAACAACAACAGTTCTTTCAACAACAATTTCATCAACAAGCTGGTGGCGGTTATCATAATTTCTTTAATGGTGGCCAACAACAACAACATTATCGTCAACAGCAGCAGCAACAACAACATTCTCAATTTACTAAAGAAAAAGATTATTATAAAATTTTGAAAGTAGATCCAAACTCTAGTAGTAAAGATATTAGAAAATCTTATTTGAATTTAATAAAACAATACCATCCTGATAAATTATCTGATGTTTCAGACAAAGAAAAACAGGAAATGGAAACCTTAGTCCATGATATTAATGAAGCGTATGAAATTTTATACAATGATGATAAAAGAAACGAATATGATTTGTTTAGAAAAGGAAAATGGTAAATTAATATATAAAATATGTATACTTTAGTCATATATATCAATTGGTGGGATTCTATCAGCATTATAGAACCAATTATTTAATTCTATCTCCTTTCCTAGCCATTTTAGTGGGAACAAAACTAAATGACCATGTATTCTATTTAATAGCTTACTTGCTGTTTCTTTATCATACACTTTTTTATCAAAGCCATAAATCATACCTCTTGCTAAATTCATTTGTACACTTTTAACATTTGAATAGTCATTTGCAAATTCTGGGTCATCACTTAAATCTTCACCTGATTGATCATCTGATGCTTTTTCTTTATTTTGGTTTTCATCAAATGCTTCTTGTAAATCTCTAAATTCTCTATAATCAGACCATGTTTGAACACTAGAATCAGGTTGACAATGGAATACTAATCTAAATATTAATGTATTTCTTATAGCTATGGAGAACCATAAGTCATGGTAGAAATCATCCACTAAAGGATCCTCAAACGAATACGGATCAATAAAGCTTGAATTCATAAATAACTTTTGCTTTAATTTTTCATTATATTCATCAGGGTTTAAATCTTTATTTTCTAACTTAAAAATTCTTTTTTTCTTTTCAACAGATAATTGCTGTGGAATACCAACCATTGCTAAGACTTGCTCTAATTCAACTTCTAATGGTTTTTGAGTTTCATTAATAAGCTGTTCTAAACTTTCTGATGAAAAACCATAACTATTGGTTGATTGTGAGTCTTGGCTTTTAGTCAGTTTCTTCTTCTTAGCAGATAAATACTGTAAGTAAGATACTCTTTTTAACATATCAATTTTATCTACATCATTTATATCGTTTTCATTCGCCATTAAATATGACATGATATTTTCTCTTGATGGTAAAACACCTAATGAGTAATCGTCTAACTCACTAGTTTCAACATCATCTCTTTTATCATCTTTGAATTGTTTGTATGTGCTAGAGTTTAATTCTAACCAATTACTTAATTGTGCAGAAACATTTTTTGAAAACATAGTTGTATCAATAGATATATCATCTAAAACATAGTTATCTGGGTTTAACATCTCTGCATTCTCCTTTTTAACTCTAGGATCATAACTTTTTGGTTTATTATCTTTAATTCCTAAATTAAACACACCTGCTCTATTATTAAAAGTGTGAATAAAGATTTTAGATACTGATGGAAGCTTAGTTTTTGATTGTTGTAAGTCATTAGCATTTATTGGTTCTTCAAATATCCTAGATTTTCTATAATCAAATCCTTTCTCCGATAACCCATTTCCTTCAATATTACCATGTATTTTAAACCATTGATCTGTAAATTCAACACCTAAAACGTCTCTAGCAGCAAGTTCTTTATAAGATGACAGAATCATCTCTTTTTTACTTAATCTTGATCCATTATTAATTAATGTATGTAATGATTTATAATTTTTTTGAGCAATTTTTTTAAAGTTTGTAAACTTTCTATCATTAAACTCAACCAAATCCACATCACATCCTATATGTTCTCTCATCAATCTTTGTCTCATTTCAAATGCAAACTTCCCTGCTAGATATTCCTTACCATCCATCTTAGACTTAATAAATTCAGTATCTCTAACAATAATTGCAACCTCACTATCTCTATTACCAAGCATACTTCTTTCATTAATATTAGCACTTCCAATAATACATGTTCTATCATCAGCAATTAAAATCTTTGCATGTACGTATAATTGTTCTGTTACTAATTTCTGGTCAACACCTAGTTCAGACCACTTTCTTAAAGAATAAAATTGAATATATTCACTTGCATCTATTCCAACTTTTTTCAATTTTCCATATATAGATGATTCACCAGTGGAAATAGACATATACTGTGCAAGCATAATCAATCTTAATGATGAGCCATCTGATTTATCTACTTCTGAAGGGAATGCTGGCATTAATGGAATGATAATAAAGGCTTTC
Organism: Hanseniaspora singularis (nom. inval.); assembly: GCA_030565715.1. Taxonomy (NCBI): domain Eukaryota; kingdom Fungi; phylum Ascomycota; class Saccharomycetes; order Saccharomycodales; family Saccharomycodaceae; genus Hanseniaspora; species Hanseniaspora singularis (nom. inval.). Next base: position 323,620 of record JAJMDG010000109.1, on the reverse strand, counting down.
CATTTAGTTTTATCTTGATGAGCTTTTATAATTCTATCAACAATAGCATCACCAATACAATTAATAACCTCAACACTATCCCAAGTAGAGCTAGTTATGAAAAATTGGTTTTCAATATAAATACAATGTTGTGATGTTTCAATTAATTTTAAATAAGCTTTTTGAATAGAATCCTCTGTGTTTTTTAAACCTAAAGACCAATTTCCTGAACTTCTTAATAATTGACATTCACAAGTTGATTTATCTTTAATGGTGTCATAGTATGGTAAAGATTTAATTTCTTCTTCTGTTAAATCGCTTGGTGGTGTTAATAATGGTGTTGGTCTTGATGGTCTTTTCTGTCTTAACAAGTAATTCCATCTTTGAACAAAGTGTCTACTTAAATCTCTAGCAACTTCACCAACTGTCATCATGTGAACATCATGCCATGGCATTCTAGGAATAGTTTTTCTATCATGCATAGATTCAAAAGGTTTTTCTAATTCATAAAAGTCATTATGTCTTGCATTAGAATAATCTTTACCAGGGAAATTTTGCTTAGGAATATCCATAGATTCATCTCTTAAAACATGCTCTGGTGTATCATATCTTCCATAACATAAATCAATTCCCCCAATAAATGCAATCATGTTATCAATCATAGCTAATTTTTCATGATGCGCCCAGAAATAGGTATTTTGTAACCATTGATTTGGTGATCTTATAACGTGTATGTTATGATGTAAAGATAGTAAAGAATGTTTTGTCCAAGAGGAATCTGTACCAACAGTTGATCCTACATTTCTATAAACAATTATAAAGATTTTAACACCTTCTTCAGCTTTCTTTTTTAATATTCTATCAATTCTAAAAGCTTCATTTCCTTCAACAGGTCTTCTCATGTATAATTCAGGAGATAACCACCAGTCATGAATAAAGATACAATCCTTTGCCATCAATAAAGCTTCACTCAAAGCCCAAAAATAATCCCTTCCATCTACCAATAATTTTGCATAACAATTGTTTCTAACAGGTGCAAATGAGTCAAATCTATTTTTCTTACTCCAAGTAGTTTTAGCAGCCATTTCATTTATAGAATTAATCCATTCTTTTAATATTTTTTCAGATTTAGTTATTAATTTCATCTCTCTTTCACCATTTTGCAATGTTATTTGTAAATTATTCAAAGTTTTTGAACCACTATCAGACTCATTATAAATACATTTAAATTGATCATCGACCAAGAATACATCTAATGGGGTTGTTGAGTGAATATCACTAACAAATGTGATATAAGAATGTCTTACAAGGAACCATTTTTTTGTATGTCTTTGAACCATTGCTTTCCAATCATTAAAACGGAAATGTGAGACTCTCCACCCATTAGCTTTTGCACTTGATAACATGATTAAATAGCCTTGCTTTCCACTATAACCTTTTTCATATGATAAAAGAACACCTATAGGAGATAATTCGTAAAACTGGAAGATTTTATTTGCAATTGGATTTAATCCTACTGCAACATGTAACATTTTGAAATATTTTTCAATTCTAATATTTAAATTTTCATCTTCATTATCTTGGGTATTTGGTGTATTAAATTCTAAACTTTTTTCATCATTTGTTTTTGATAACGCAGTTGAATTTTGTTCAAAACTAGGATGTTCTTGATCATCTTTAAGAGAGGTTTGTAAGTTAGATGAACCCATTATATCTTGTAATTGCCTTAGACCATGTCCTGCTGGAGAAAAAACTCTACTACCTAAAGAAGCAACAGTTGTTGAAAGACTGGCAACAATTGAAATATCATCTGAACTGATATCATCTGAGCTTATGTCATCATATTCATGATCATCAACTTCAATATTATTTGGATTATATTCATGAACCGCTTCAGAAACAAGTGGTTGTAAATTATCAGAAACAACGTCTTCATCAATCTCTTGCTCTTGATTATTTATCACACCAGGCTTATGAAGCGACATGTCATTATTATTTCTTTTTATTTTTATCATTCTATCTTTTCTTCTTTGGTTAATCTTTGAAGAAGCTCCAGTTGCTGCATTTTTTGTTTTCACAAAAAAGTATTTTACATTTGTTTTGCTTTTACCATTAGATCTTGGAAATTTTGGAAGTTTAACTCCTCTTTTACCAACAATATAGAATAAGTTTTTTACATTTGGTATATTCTTATTAAGTGTAAACACTTTCAATGAAGAATGGAATTTTGCAATTTCCAAATAAGTTTTATAAACTGACCATTTCATCTTAGTTTCTGAAACCCCGTATTCTAAATCAATTCTAAACTTCTCGCTTTTAAGTTGTTTAAGATTAAAACCGTTAATAGAATCCTCCCCTTCCTCACTGTGCTCAACATGTTTATCATAACCTATTCTATTAACATGTATATTTAATGCACCTAATAGTAAAGAAGCTCTTCTATTATTTTTATGATCAAAAGTAAAGTATGAATAAAAAAGTAAGGCTGCTGGTGGACCTGTCATCATCATTGTGATTAAATCTTCATGTAATGCAAATCTAAAAATATCTGTATCTGTTAAATGTTTTTCACTCATCTCTTTATCATCAACTAATGGTGATTTACCTAATTTTGCAGAATTTAATTTTAATTTTTGTTTAAGATTAATTGGTCTAAATTTTTTTTCTTCATTTGGTGTTAAAGGTCCATCATTTTTTTTAGATTGAAATGTTTCTTTTAATGATGCTGTAATACCGTGAAATGTTAAGTTTTTATAACCTGCCTCATCGTCTTGATTATGTCCTGTAAGAATATCGTTCTCACCATCAGAACCATGACTAGTATGTGGGTTGTCGCAATCCATATTATCTTCATCTTGAATTTCATCTTCATCCATTTCATATCCGTCTGTCTTATTGTTATTATCATTATTTCTATTAATAAAATTTAAAATCTTTTGCTTTGTTTTATTTTTTTTATTTGTAGGCATACTTCTAATGCTATTAAAAGAATTATTAGATATAGATTCATTTTTTGACACAACACGTTGAATTATATTACTAGATGTCCTGCTATTAACTGATTGTACATCATCATTTTGTAATTCATCATCATGAATAATTATCTTAGGTATCTTTGGTTCTTTGTTGTCTTTATCTAAATCATTTAATTCTAGGTCTTTATTTTTTTCTAATATATTATTATCTGTTAGTTTACCAAGTTTATGTTTATTAAATTTTTTTTTACTTGATTCACCTTTCAAAGTAGTAATTATTTGTTTTGGATTACTTAAATTCATAATTATATTTTTAAGCGCTTGGTATTATATTTATTCAAATTTTTTAAACAATAACTGATATGTTTGAATTATTATATATCATTATTAATACTTTTTGAAAAAAAAGATAAAATTAAACCTTTTTTTTTTTTTTGTTTTTGTGATGAAAATTTTACTATATGTAAAAAAAAAAAAAAAAAAAAAGTAAACTCTTTAATTAATTAAGGGGACATCACGTGTACGTATATCATGATTAAAAGAAAGAAGAAAAGTTTTAAACATTATGACTTTTGTTAAACAGTATATAAATATATATGTAAAAAAAGAACCAGCTTATATACATAATATAAGAAACTAAAAAAAAGGTTTTTATTTTTCATTAGAAAGTATGTAATCAATTCTGTTATCACCGACGGCTTCTAAGAACTCATTATCACTTAGATTAGATCTTGGACCCTTGAAATATTTATGTTGATAAATGGCATAATTCAATAAGGCTAAACCTAATATACCAAATGTGAATACAACACAATAATTCATTTCATCTTTGTCAGGGTGATTTACTGAAGGGAATAAAACAACAATGACCATAAAGATTTGATAACCAACAGCAATTAAATTAATGATGAATGACCATTTTTTACCTAGATAGAAAGGACCAATTGCATGAGTATTTCTAGCATAAGTAATTTTCAAAGCCATTGGAATAATCAAAGCTAAGTAGAAGCCTGCAACTGTAATTGAAAATAATGAAGCAGCACCTTGTTCTTGAAAAATTAACAATCCTAATAGCAAGGAAACTGTACATGTACCATACATAGCTCTAACTGGAGTTTTAGTTCTACTATTAACAACAGCTAACCAGTCTGCAATGAATGGTGGCAAAACTCTATCTCTACAAATAGCATAGAAGTTTCTAGATGTGGCTAAGATTAAAGAAACACCCATTAAAAAACAACCAATAGCAATCAATGCCATGATAGTTAAGGTCCATTTTTTACCAAGAGAGTTCATAAAGATTTGAGTAACAATTGATGAATAAGATGATGATATAATATCTTCAACAGATGGACCCATACATGCATATAAACAAAGTAACATAAACCAACCTAAGAAACCACACCCAATGATTGACAATATGACACCAAAGGCAGCTGGGGAAGCTTGTGGATCTAGAAGAACAGGTTTATTTAAATCTCTTGGCTTATAAATAGCTTCTTCAGCCATGTGAATAGGTGAATCAAAACCACAAATTGTCCATGCAGCTGGTGCTAATGCATTTAATATCCAATTACCACCCATTGACCAATTTGAAAAATTTTCCACATTTCCAAACATAAATTTTCCATTGTTAAATGGGATCCCACTATTATGAGTACCAATAGGTAAAGCAATAAATACAAGAATTAGTAAGAAACAGTTGAAGAAAATGGATGCTTGCTGAACTTTTGTAGAAATATTTCCTGAAAGAGTACCAATTACAGCACCTGCAATAATAACACCAACATATATTCCATATTTTTTACCAGTAGTTACATTGAAATCTGGGTTGCTGACTTGAACACATGAGAGAATCTGACCTGCACATGAAAAGAAAATAGAACAAACACCTGCAGATAAGGAAACAGAATCTAAAATACAAACAGAATAAGCAGATACATCTTTAAATTTTTCAGGGGCAAAGTTCCAAGCAGATAAATAAACTGCAGAGGCCGTAGGAAAAGCAGAACCCAATTCTGCTAAAGATATACCAATAGGCAAGATACCAAATAATGAAGTGAACAGCCAACCCCATGATGATGAAGCACCAGCAGATGTAGATTGATAGAAAACTGCGGAAATAGATGGTAATAAACCCATAATAGAAAAAGCAATACCAAATAAATCAATATATGTATATTTTCTCTCAAGTTCTTGTTTGTAACCTAATGCTTCTAATGCCATTTGTTTATCAGTAGATCTTACAACTGTTATAGTATGGTTATCTGCTGATTTAAACGATGACAATTGATGACTTAAATCATTTTTAGTAATGTTATTATTACTTATTATTGGTTGTGTTTGAGATATCTTATGATTTTGGAATTTATCGTGTACAGAGTTTGTCGATTCAGAAGAGGACATTTGAGTAATAGCGTATACTTTAAAAAAGGTAATGTACCTAGTTTTTGGTCTTTGGGTGTCTATGATATAATTTTTCATATAAACATTAAAACATTAGTGTTAAAGAAAAAAAAAAATGAGTTACTTAACTGACAGGTTGTTTAAATATGAAGTTTTTTGTTCACAGTTATCCTTAATTAACTAGAACATTTCAATTGGTGAAAATTGATTAACATTTGTACTAAAAAACAGATAAGTTAATTTTTTTTTTCTTTCAATCGGTTAATAATAATATTTTTAAAAAGATTAAAAGCAATCACTTTTGTTCTCAGTTCACATAAGCATTCTCATTTTACTTAGATTATCTTTAATGCTTATAAAGATGGTTTATTGACATATAAAAAAATAGTACTTCTATTTGTTAATATGTTTCTAAGAATACGTGTATTTAATCATTATAAACAGTACATATTAAAAGTTGCCGTTTATTATGTTTATAAGATTAATGTTGCCCATAAAATATTTTTACATCTTAAAGACCACATCAGGAGATTTCAAAAAAATTCCATTGATAATTTAAAATTTAGAAACTTTTTAATCTTTTTAAAAGGCGATTTTGATTTACAATAATTAAATTAGGTTGATTTTGTAGTTAGATGCTTCAACATAATATACCATTTTAGGTAATTCGGATTTTTCAGTCATATGTTTTTTTATGATTAAGTGAGTTTAGGTAAAGTTAAGAGATATACTTAGGGAATGAACAATATTGATTAGTTTTAGATATGAATTAAAGATTTAGTGTTAACACATCTTTTCTAATGCTAATTTTAGAATGATTTTTTTTGAAACTATAAATTTTAAATAATTTTACATACATCGATTGAAAAAAGGGCCAACCTACTTAATTATTCACTATCATAGTCTCTCTTAACCCCTTTATTAACATATTTATTACTCCTTGATTTTTATCTTTGAAATCATTTTTTATACCTAATTGCAACAAACCTAAGCATTGTAAAAACACTAATTTATCTTGTTTATCAATCTGCACTTTAGTCAAAAATTGTTTAAAGTATTCAGGGTTATAGTTTTCGAAAATTGGCATTATGACACAGTCTCTAAATGTTTTTAAAAGTAAAGTTTTTAAATTAATACTCTCAATTGAGTATTTTTCTAAATAGCCTTTTGTAAAAAAGTTTACTTCATGATTCAGAATTAAAATATTTGGAAGATAAAAAGAATTAAAACTATTCCATATAAGATTTAATCTTTTAATAGAGTTATTTAAAATCCTGTCGTCGTTATTTTCATAAATCAATTGATTTTCAATTATAAAGATCAAATCTCTAAAGATCAGACTGTAAAATTTAATAAGAAAATTATAAAGTTTTCTATTTATAATATGACTTTTTGATAGATTAAAATTTAAAAGATCTTTTGAGGTTTTAGCCATTATGATTTTTTGAATTGTTTTTAATTCGTTATTTGCACTATACCCATCTGTTTTGAATAATTCGCTGTTTGCCGTTAAGTCATTTGCATTAACAGATTCTTTATCATTATACTCCTTCTCACAATCAATAACTAAACCAATAAAACTGAGTTTTATAAATATGAATATAATTTTATTTAGATTTTCCATTTTTGGCAACATATGATCATTATTAATAACGGCATAGTTAATGTCATTAATAATACAAACTATATTATTTAAAATTGTATTTCTTGATGATTTATTTAAAAATGCAAAATGTGTTTCTAGTGATGTTGAGTTTTTTAATAGATCATACATGTATCGATATTCCACTTCTGACAACATAGCGTCTTGCTTCATTAAATGGTCCAGATTAGTAGCTGAAAAATCTGTTAATGGAACTATTGATTTACTATTACTATTGTTTGAAGCAATACCATGACTAAGTAACTTTGATACATTTACTAAATCATATTCACCATCTTTTAACCATGAAAGATCGTTATCATCATCGAATATGTCAATTTGTTTTATTGATTGGTGTATGTTAGATATTGTCTTAGAAATATTATTTTCATTATTATGACTTGCATGAAAACTGTTATTGTTATTATCATTATTATTATAATCTAATGACATTCTAGAATTCATTTTATATTTTTTCAATGGGTTATGAATCCCGCTGCTATGATCTGATTGTTTAAAAAGACCCTTTTTATCATCTCCTTCATGCTTTTTTAACCAATGAAATCTACTTTTCTTTTTCTTCCCTTCACTATTAATACTTGAAGTTTTTGTTGTAGAAGTATTTTCATGTCTGCTATCATTACTTTCATGCGTATATATATTATATAATGATGTTTTATTTGAAGAATGTTCTTTATTTTTTTTAAGATTTAAACTTTCATCATCAAAATTTGCAATTGATTTAAAGCCTACGCTACTCAAGGCACTTGCTATAGTGTCACCTCTCAGTCTCCTACTAGATCCTGTTTTACTATCACTCTCGGTAATTTCATCATTAATATATATGCTTTGTGGAACGATATCTTCTGATAATTGTCCTAAAACAAATTTTTTATTATAATTCTCTTTACTAACCATTTAAGTTTTAATAAGATGTAAATAAATCATAAGTTTCTTTAAATAAATAAATGTTAATATGGGTTTTTTTTGTTAAATTTTTTATCTATTAATAATTTAATAAAGATTTAAAAAAAAATATAGATTTAAAAGTTCTATAAATATTAACTAAAAAATCACGTTCTAGTGTAAAACATCTTAAACAGAATAAAAGTCTCAATTTATATTAAAAAAAAAAAAATCATAAATTGAACAAAAATTGAAAAATCATTTAAAAAGTTGAGATATTTATGAACAATATACGCTGGCTAAACCAAAAGTTATATACATAAAAATGAGTTTTCTTGATTTATCTGATCTTCCGCCTATAAAAATGCTTCCAAAACATACAATAAATGAACTTTTAAATATTTTAACTCCAGAGCCTACATTAAATTTTAGATCTCAATACAGAGATGATAATAAAGTGTCAAAAGAAACATATGATTGGTTTCAAACTAATTGGAAAACAGATACAATAGTGAATTGTGGTGAATATGAAGATTTTATAAAAAATTTTAATAAAATTAGTAAAAATGGAGGTATAGTTAAATATGTAACACCTATAGTTACCTATTTTCCCTTATCTTATGAGAATGAGCAGGAAGAAGAAGATTGGGATTTAATAAGAGAAAAAGCTACAGAAATTATTTCTTCCCAATGTGGATCTTCAACTTCTGCATCAACCACACGTCATTTTGACTTTGATGACGATAGCGATAAGATCATAATACAAGAAAAAGGAATATCAGAAGATAAGATTGGTTTGAAAACTTGGGGTGCTGCGTTTCCTTTAAGTAAAAGAATAATGAACATTGATAGAAATATTTTTGATAGAATTGAAATAAATGATAATGAAAATGGTAAACCATTAAATATTTTAGAATTAGGTGCAGGAACAGGACTTGCCAGCATAGCTATATTAAAAAGATTACAAAGCTATAAAAACTTTCATTTAACAGTAACAGACTTACCTGAAATTATAGAAAATTTAGACAATAACTTATCATTAAATAATCTTGACAAATCAAAGTACTCTGTGATGCCATTAGATTGGTCAAATCATTCATCATTTTTAAAAGAAAGTTCAATATTAAAATTTGATTATGTTGTTGTTTGTGATTGCTTATATTCTCCAGAACATCCAGCGCTTGTGGTGAACAGTATTAAAACTTTTTTAAAAGACAAAGGTGTTTTAATATTAGAGTTACCTTTAAGATCAAGATTTGAATTAGAAAGAGAAAATTTATGGAGTTTGCTAAAAGAAAATAAGATAACAAAATTAAATGAGGATGTGGATCATGGATTTGATGATTTTGGAGAAACATCATATGTATTTCAAACTTATATAAATAATTAATGTGATTACTATTCACTTTTATATTTTTGGGCTTTCTATTTTAAGAGTAGAGTTTTGATGATTTTTTTTTCGATGTTGAAAAAGAATATCTGAAGTACTAAAATACTTATTACAAATATTACATTTAAACCCTTTGTATCTTGAGTGTGATTTTAAGTGTCTTTCTATTTTTTGTCTTTGTTTAAAAGTTTTTTGACAATTTTCCCAATGACATGTATAATTAGACTTTCTTTTAGGTAGATGTAATTTTAAATGATCGTCTAGTTCTTTAGGTGATGCAAATTTTTCATTGCAATCGTTCCATTTGCATACATTTTTCTCAAATTCCATAACATTTGTAACTGCATTATGTTTATGGTAATTTGGAAAGCTATTATAATTAATATCATGATTGTGATTATTATCTTTATCAGTTTTGTTACATTTAACAGATAAGTTAAAGTTTATACCATGTGAAGAGTTTATATGTTCTAATAAATCACAAATATCTTTAGTTTCAAAATGACAGCTATCCCAAAAACATTCTTCATCGTCTTTTTTATTTTCAACATTTGGATCTGTTTTTGGTTTACATTCACCATTTCCTAAATGGTCTATTACTAAATGTGATTGCAATTCCATAATACTTTTAAATTTTTGACAACATCCATCCCATTTACATTCAATTTCTCCTCCAACTTTATCATTCCAATTGAATTCTAAAAAGCTATCATTTTTTAAATTCAAATGGTTGTTTTTAATTTCAGGTTGACATTCAAATGGGTGTTGGCAATTGATAGAGTTTTTTGAATGGTCATCAGGGAATTTCCGTTTCATTCCGTGTGAGTGTACTTCAAGTTTATGATGATGATGCTTATGCTCTTGTGTTGTTGTTGGAAATTCATTTTCAACTCTATTTTCTAGAGATTTTAAAAATGATTGTGTATCATGTTGATTGTTATTTGGCAGCCCTCTTTGAAGTAAATTTTCTTTTTGAATTATTTTTTCATTACTATTAAAATTTGGATGTTCATACATTTTCGTTACATCTAAAAAGCTCATTATAACATCTTTAGACACTACTTTATTTTGTTCATCTTTATCATCTAAAAACAACAAATCTTTTTGGAGTGAATCATATACTGACTCGGAATTATTATTGTTATTTGTAGTAGTTATGTGATTTTCTTTCATTGGTAAAGTTTGAATTCCTTCTTTATGCGTATCATTATCACAACATATTTCAATGATTTGTGGATTACAGTTACATTCATTTAAAAACATCTCAAATTCTTTTTCACTTTGTGATCTTTCCATTAGGTTATTATTACTTTGATTTGCAGTCCCTGCTATTATATCTGCAAATTCTTCGTTAACATTTGATTGGTTATTATCAAAAACTATATTATGCTCATGCATATCATTATGATTTTTAGCATTTGAACTTCCATTAAGGTTTATAAACTCAAAATGCTTCATATCTTCATTTGAATTAGTTTTATGCATATGCCCATGAACAAGCGTCATATAATTATAGTTATGTATATGACCATGAATAATTTTATTCATAATATTAATGTCTTCTGATGATTCTGCTAGCTCCATTTTCATAAGAAGTTTTTATACTTTAAAGAACAATAAGATTAATAATCTAATTTAGTAATGTTGCTATTAAAACAACAAAAAATCATAAACGAGTGTAATTTTTTAAATTCTTAATATTTGAAAAAGAAAAGTAAAGAGAATTATAAATCTTTTGATTTTAAACTATGATGTTAAAGTTTTAAAGAGTTTAGTTACAATAAAGGTTTTTGGTTTTATCTTTGATTTTATGTGACATATTTTTTCTTTCATTATGTATATTTATAACCTTTCATATTTAAAAAAAAAAAAAAAAAAAAAACGTTCATAAAAATGAGAGGTTATTTATAGTTTTATTACAGTTAAACTCACATGATGAGTGCTTTAAATTGTAATACGTAATTTTAAATGAAAACTTAAAGCCTTCCTTTAAAAAGTTTAAAAAGATTTAAAAACCCAATATTATTATTCGGTTTTTTCTTTATTAAAAAAAAAAAGCAAGAAATCAAAGAAAATATATTAACCTGTAAAAATTTCAATAAAAAATTTCAATAAAATGTGATTATTTCTGAGCTTATCAGGGACTATAAATATATATATGTACTATGTCCTCTATGGTTAAGAAGTATGCCCATCTCTTAACCATAGAGGACATAAAAAAAAAAAAAAAAAAAACTTTTATCAATAAATAACATTTAATGTCAATATTTATGCTTTTAGATTTATAAAACATAGATTAAAAAGTTAACGAAAAAATAGAATAATAACCAAATACAAATACTATATAAGCGTAATGATCTACTCTTAAATGGGTTTTAATTTTCTTTTTTTCTTAAACAATTACTTCTTATAAAATACTATTATACCAAACCAAACACTATATAAACCAAAATGACTAAACAAAATTATAACTTTTTTCTTTCTAAAGATGACTCTAAAAGATCTTTTTTAGATTTTTGTGATCATGGCCCATTTCCTAAAGAATTACAACATCAATTATCATTATTAAACCGCGATGACAGAATTATTTTAGCATCTGGTACTCCAAATAAAGAATTATCAAGCATTAAAAGTATTACTGTAAATCATTCTTTAAAGCTTGACAATTCTAAAGATTTGTTGACCCATAGTTTTGTTATAGGGGATTCTACAGATATTAATACCATTAAACAACATTACCCTGCTTCTCAACCTTTATCAACAGTCATGGAATATTGTGAAACTACGTATGGGTCATCATCTTTAATTAATTTATTTGAGCAATTAGTAAATAAATTTGATTATTTCCAAGATAATATTGTAAATAAAAATAACTATGATTTAATTGTTACTTCTGGTACATCTGCTTCAACTTTTTATTTAACACAATTGCTATGTGACAATCAAAAAACTATATTAGTTGAAGAATTTACTTATCCCTTAATTGTGTCAAATGTTTCATTAAGTAATGGTAATATTGAACATATCAAGTTAAATATGAATGCAACTAGATCAAACAATAAAAATCCAATAGATATCGACTATTTAACCAATTTATTAGAAAATTGGTATGAATTTAAACCTGAAAAACCGTTCCCAACTGTTTTATACACAATTCCTATTCATAACCCAACAGGACTTTCTCAAACTTTGGAACATAAGAAGGAAGTTTATGCATTATGTAAAAAATATAACATTCTAATAATTGAGGATGATCCATATTGTAACATAATATTAAACCATAATATAAATGACACTTCATCCTTTCAACAAAAAAAAGGTAAATATTTATCTTTACTAAAACAAAGTGGATCTTATCTAGCATTAGATACAGAAGGAATAGTCATACGTTGTGATTCTGTTTCTAAAGTTTTTGGTACAGGATTACGTATAGGTACTATAATTGCAAATAAATTTTTTACTGAAAGACTAAAAAATTATATTGAATGTAGTACTAGAGAAATAAGTGGTCCTAGCATGACAATATTTTATGAATCCTGCTTAGGGATGGACAAGTTATTAGCATCAGAATTAAAAAATGAAACAATACAACCATTAGATGGATGGGTACAATGGTGTATTAATTTATCAAACAAGTATAAAGAGAGACAAGAATTATTATTATCTGGTTTATATTCTTCTAATTCTTATAAAAACAGAAAACTATTCACATGTATAGAACCTAAGTATGGTATGTTTTTATGCATACAACTGAACTTAGAACAGTACAAACCAATTTTATTACAATCTCCTCATGAAATGAAAAAAGGTATGCAATTTTTTGATTATAAATTATTAGAAAATAATATTTACGCAATTGTTGGGTCAAAATTATGTGTTGATTTCAACCAATCATTTAAAAAGTGTGGGTTTATAAGAGTTACTGTAGCTCAAATAACTGGTTCAGAAATGATAAATGAAACCGTTGAACGGTTAAACAAAGCTATTGAAGACTTTTTTGATCAATACATGTCTCCAAATCAACCTTATGAAGTTATTTTATAATATATATGCAAACTAAAAATATAATTAAATATATAAATTCCGATGGATTTTTTTTTTTTTTTTTTTTTTCATATCCCATTTTTATGCACAAATTATTTTACTTTGTTATAATCTTGAAGTTGCCATTAAATTAGATAACGAAAAAAAAAAAACTTTATCACCGTAGCTTTAGTATAATCTTTTTTTCAAAAAAAAAAAGTTGTGTCCACTAACGTTAAGAGATGAGACTACTTCTTAACATTAGTGGACTAAAAAAAATAAAAACTCAATTTATATGCTTAAAATATAAAGATAAATTTGAATTTATATTAAAAAAAAAAAATCTTTTTAAAAACCAAATTACTATTTTTTTCAACTATATATAAAGCTAGATATGTTCTATAATTTTATTTTATTTATGCTCCTTTAATTATAATCATTTAAAGTTTTTAGTATTGATTATGATAAGAAAGAAAAAACCAGAAAACTAAATTTGTTATAAATAATTATAACTTATATTTTAAAATACGCGTAAAAATACTTTTAAAGGTATGACAGTAGAAAAAGCTCAATCAAAAATGAATAAATTTAAAAAATTTGTTTCAATAGAAGATTCAAGAAGAACCCTTCCTGCATTTTGGGAACATGGCCCTTATCCTGCCGCTTTATCCAAAAAACTATCATTATTAGACGCTAAAGATAGTATTTCTTTAGCATCTGGTGTTCCTAATAAAGAGCTTTTTTGTATAAAGAATATAACCATTAATCATACTTTAAAACTTATTGATGAAAAGGATAGTGAAACAGAGGTTAACACTTTTCATATAGGTGATGATGATTATTCTTTAGGACAATTAAAAAACAACAAAACACATGAAGAAAGTTACAACAGTCAAGTTCCTGTTGAGTCTGTTTTTGAATATTCAGACAATACATTCGGTTCCAATGCTACTATCGAATTATATAATAACTTAGTTACAAAATTTGATTATTTTCAAGATAATCAAGTAAATAGAGACGAGTATGACATTGTTATAACATCTGGTACATCTGCTTCTTGTTTTTATTTAACACAATTATTATGTGATGAAAATAAAACTATTTTAATTGAAGAATTCACTTATCCAGTTATTTTATCAAATGTTTCTATGACAAAAGGTCATTTAGCTTCTTTTAATCTGAATATGAATGCTACCAAGGAAAATGGTGAAAATCCAATTGATACTAAATATTTAATCAATTTGTTTGAAAATTGGCACTCTATTCATAGAAACAAACCATTCCCAACAGTATTGTATACAATTCCTGTACAAAATCCTACTGGTCTTGTTCAATCTCTAGATCATAAAAGAGAAGTTTATGATATTTGTAAGAAATATAATGTCTTAATAATTGAAGATGATCCTTATGGAAATCTTTTATTAACTAAGGAAAATGTTGATTACAAAGATTCTGAATTTAAACAAAAACTATTTGAAGAAGAAAAACAAAAGTATATGAATACTTTAAGAAAAAATGGTTCTTATTTATCTATTGATACTGAAGGTATGGTTATTCGTTGTGAATCTTCTTCTAAAGTTTTTGCTCCTGGTCTACGTATTGGTGTAATAATTGCCAATAAATATTTCATAGATAGATTAAAAAATATTATTGATTGCACTACTAGAGAAGTAAGTGGTCCTAGTATGACAATTTTCCATGAATCTTGCCACGGGATGGACAGATTACTATGTAAAGAGCTTGAGACTGATTTGACTAAAATAGAACCATTAGATGGTTGGATTCAATGGTGTATGAACTTATCTCATATGTATAAAAAAAGACAAGATACTTTATTAAAGCAGTTATATTTAACAAATGCTTATAAAAAAAGAAATTTGTTTACATGCATTGAGCCTAAATTTGGTATGTTCCTTTGTATCCAATTGAACTTAAATGATAATAAACCGGCTTTATTATCATCTCAACATGAAATTGAAAAAGCTATGCAATATATGGATTATAAGCTACTAGAACATAATTTGAATGCTGTTGTAGGAACCAAGCTATGTGTTGATACTAGACATTCTTATAAAAAGTGTGGCTTTATTAGAGTTACTGTTGCACAAGCTACTGGTGATGCTCAACTAACTGAAGCTGCTAGAAGATTAGGTAATGCCATTGAAGACTTTTTTGATGAATATATGACCGAAAATCAACCATACGGTGTTATATTACCGTAAGTAGTATATATTATTTAAAATAATCCCGATTTTTTTCAGTGACTTTCTTTTTTTTTTTTTTAATTTTTTATATATAGCGGTTTAACAATATTAACTAAAAAAAAAAAAAAGTTTTTAACTGTAACTGTGTTATGAATCTTAACAACAAGATGACTAACTGTGATGT
>JAJMDG010000109.1:255160-297895 GCA_030565715.1 Hanseniaspora singularis (nom. inval.) | reverse complement strand
TAGAAAAAGCAAGATTACAAAATTATAATTTTCAAGGAGAACAGTTACATTCTTTAAGTAACACTGATTCATTAAGGATTAAGAATAATCATCTAGATTCTATGATCATAAATGATAATGACACCGGTAATGATAATACTGATAAATCTGTAATTACAAAAGGTGCATGGCTTAGAGAGGAAGATGCAACATTAATAAAAATAGTTAATGAGTTAGGTGGAGTGGCAACTAATTGGACATTAATATCTCAAAAGATGCATCCATATAGAAGGACACCAAAACAATGTAGAGAAAGATACCATCAAAATTTGAAGCCGAATCTTAACAAAGAACCTATTTCTGAGGAAGAGGGTGAGAAAATTGATCTTATGGTTCAAAAATATGGAAAGAAATGGGCATTTATTGCAAGATCATTAAAGAATGGAAGATCAGATAATATAATTAAGAATTGGTGGAATTTAAGAGAAGGAAAAAGGAAAAGATTATTAGCAAAACTAGAAAAGAATAACCGTCTTTCTAGAACAGATTTACATTTAGATTCAATGAAATCAAAACAAAATACTCAGATGAAACCATTTATATCTAATGATTCTTCAGATCCATTAGTTAGAGAAGGAGCTGAAGAAAAAGTTAGAGAAGGTTTAGAAGAAAGCAATAATGTTTTAGGTTCTTTTAATCCACACTTAGCAACAAGATTTAATAAAAGTGACTTATCAACTAATTTTTATCATGATATGATAATAAGAATGAATAATATTCCTAAAACTGCAGATCAAGTTGATAGTAACTTTGAACAATTTGATTATAATAAAACACAAAGAACATCCATATCATCATACCCATCATCTACAATGATAAATAATCAACATAATCCAACGCAACCAACTAAACGTCTTTCACAAACAAGTTCTTTCACCAACTTACTTCAACAAAATCAACCAAATACATCAGAAATTTCTGATTTCAAACTACCAAACCTGGTTTTTAAATCAGGAATGATTTTTTTAAACACCAATATTGGTTCACCAGGTATTACTAACACTGCAAATACAAATTTAACTGAAAATCTTGAAACAGTTAGTTCAGAACAAGAACCAGAACAGGAACCTACCTTAAGACATATACCAGCCAATAACACTTCATTTCTACATTCGTTACCATTAATGCCAACCTTACCACAATTAATAAATAATAATAATAATAATGGATTTCCGAGAAGATCTTCGTCAATTGATGCTACATGGAAACAACCACAATCTGCTGTACCATTTTTTAAAAAAAAAGATGAGTTTCCTTTTGAAAACTCGCCTGTAAGAACTAGACAAAGTAGTATATTACCACCGACATCAACTTCCAATGCAAATGTTTTACCTGTTTCCAGAAGAGCAAGTCAGTTTTTTTTATTACAACAACAAAAACAAAATTACACAAACCAAGAGCCTTCACCAAGCTCTAAAGGATTTCCAAACTATATTAACCCGTTAGGATTCCAAAGTAATATTATAAAATCAGATGAATCATCACCATATTATTTAAATAACGAATGGGGTTTGTCTAATAACATGCAACAGCAGCAGCAGCAACAACAGTTTCATTTACAGTTGCAGATGCAACAACAACAACAACTTTATTTTCAGCAACAACAACAAAGTCAACCCTTTGACAACAATGTATTTAAACATAACTATTCAACATTTCCTCAGCAACCACCAACAGCTATAACTTCAAAATTAAATGATGGAGTACCTAACAAACCAAATGGCGAGCCTGAAAGAAATAATAATACATTTGTTCTATCACAACAAAGTGACCCTAATTTATCTTTAAGCTCAAAAAATAATTCAAGTAGAAGAAGAAGTACATTAGTAAATTTGTTAAATACAGATTCTACTTAATCCTATAGCAACATTGAGCATTTCTTTTTTTTTTTTCAAAAATAAAAATTACCTTATATCTTTATTTTAATTTTCATTTTCAAATATAAATTATATTAATATCAAAGTTAAATACATTATATGTTCTAAATTATATATATTTAAATATATAATAATCTAATCACTATGTTTATATCCGTAATTTATAAGTTTTCAAATTTTCAAAAAAAAAAAAAAAAAAAAAAAAAAAAAATAAAGTTGAAAAAATAATTAAAAAATTTTTTTTTTTTTTTCATTGTATCATTTCATTAAACTATTCTAAAATTAAGCAAACATTTATTTTGAAAAAAAAAAAACCAAAACCCAGCAGCAATGAGAATTCCAAAAAATAATAACCCTGCAATGAGGGCATTAGGAATTCCATCATTTGAGAAATTTACAAAAAAATTACCATCTAGAAATTGGTTAATTTTTTTATCTCTAGTAAGTGGTACCGTAGGTACATACTTTTATGATCAAAGTGAAATTAAAAAGATTCGTGCTAAATATATGAAATTAGCGGAAGAAATCACAACAACAAAAGATAAGGAAATACCAACTAATGTAAAGTTAAGAAAAATTAAAGTTATAATTGCACCATTACCAGATGATTATTTAGAATCCACTTTAAAAATTTGGAGAAGATATATAAAGCCAATACTTTATGCCGGTAGTATTAATCATGAATTGATTTTAGGTGACCAACAAGGAAAGATTAGAGAAACAATTGCAGATGGTTTAAGAAGTGAAAGAAAAAAGCTCATAGAAAATCAAACAATTGTTGAAACTGATGACACAGAAACAAAATTAGACTCCACAGAAATTGAAGAAACACTTGTTGATAAAGTTTTAAACAAAAAATATGATCTTCAAAATGTTTTAGGATTGTTTTATAAAAATGAAGCTTTAAAAGAAACAAAAGTACAATATGCTGATTCATTAGAAGAAGATTTAACAAAAGTCGGTGGTGTTTTATGTATTGGGAGAGGTGCTTATAAAGAATATTTGAATGGTGTGCAAGAAGGTTTATTAGGTCCATTAGAACCAACTGAATTTTCTTTAAACCATAAATTAGAAAAAGAAGAAAAATGGAGAGAAAATCAAAAGAAATTATACCCTGATAAGCCAGTTGATGAATTATCCATGCCTGATTTTATTAAAAAGAATTATATAGGTGATAATTTAGGAAACACTTTAGAAAAATATGATTATCCGCCAAAGGAATTAGAAAATGTTGACTTTAAAGATCCTGATACAGGTATTTTATATTTCTATAAACAACCTTTATTATTAATAGCTCAACCTGCACTATATGGTGTATTGAATTGGCCACCTAGAATTTATAATTTCTTTACTAAAAGATATTTAGTTGAAGAATATTGTAGACAAGCGTTAGCATTAATTAAACAAGATGTTTCTAGCTTTGAAGATATGGATGAATTAAAAGCATTAGGTGAAAATGTTGAAGAAGTTAATTGGCCAAAAAACTGG
Source organism: Hanseniaspora singularis (nom. inval.) (assembly GCA_030565715.1). Lineage (NCBI taxonomy): Eukaryota > Fungi > Ascomycota > Saccharomycetes > Saccharomycodales > Saccharomycodaceae > Hanseniaspora > Hanseniaspora singularis (nom. inval.). The sequence goes on along the minus strand of JAJMDG010000109.1, from coordinate 294,491 downwards.
GTTAATAAAGGTATTGACAATGGATCTGAATGGGTACAACCTATAGAAATTGATCAAAGAATTTTAGGAGATTTAAAACAATATGAAACTAAAAACTCACCATATTTGTATTCTAAAAAGGAGTAAAAAGGTAATACAAAGATATTGTAAATAGAGATATTCGTTATTTTATATAGATTATTTTAAAATAATACTTTAGATATTTTTAAAGAGTTTTATAATTGTAAACCCCGATTTTTTTATAAATTATACTTTTTATTATTATAATTTTTTTTTATTTTTTTTTTGATATAAAATTTTTTTATAATAAAAGAAACAAAAAAAAAAAAAAAAAAAAAAAGAATCTAACACATTTATAAATACTTATATATTTACATATATACATCATTTTATAAACCAAACAATTATTTATTTACATTAAACTAATTAAGCAGAAAATTTTAATTAAAACAAAACAAAAAATGGCTTCTTTTTTTAAACCAATATTGGATATTGATATAAACATTGATGATGAAGATAACAGAGAATATCATGAGATAACAAATAATAAAAAAGGTATAGTAGAAAGATTGCCAATTTATGATGATGGAGAAAGTGTATCAGGTATGGTAACAATGAGAGTTAGAGGTGAAGGGAAAAGAATTGAACATAATGGTATTACCATCTCACTCATTGGAATTGTGGATATGAAAAATGGGTCATCTGGAAATACAGGCGATAAACTACATATACTGAATAATACATTTCTCCAATTGACTGCAGATTTATATCCACCTGGAGAACTTCTTCACACTCAAACAGCCCATTTTAACTTTAAAGATGTTCAAAAACAATATAATAGTTATAAAGGACAAAATGTTGATTTAACATATTCCTTAAAAGTTAAAGTATTACCTGCAAAAAACAAAACTCCTATTACAAAGTACAAGAAGATCTGGTGTCAGTTATACGATGATATCACACAAATAAAGCCTGTTCCTGTGAAGCTTGATATTGGTATTGAAAATTGTTTACATATAGAGTTTGAATTTGGGAAATCCCATTACACCTTAAACGATCTTGTTCTTGGACGAGTCTACTTTTTATTAAGTAGACTGAAGATAAAAAATATGGAATTATCATTAATAACTAGAGAAAAGATTGCAAACGGAGAAAAGAGTATTACAAGTGAGACTGTTCCATTGAAATTTGAAATAATGGATGGGTCGCCAGTAAAAGGAGAAACCATTCCAATAAGACTCTTTTTAAGTGGATATGATCTTTTAACAAGCATGGAAATTGGAAGTTTCTCAGTTAAAAATTACTTATCTTTGGTTATATATGATGAAGATGGAAGAAGATATTTCAAGCAAGCTGAAATATTTTTACACAGAACAAGATAATCATTCCTCAAAACTCTCTGTAATTATATAAGAACTTTATTATTATTATTAATAGAACAAAAAAAAATAAATAAAAATCTTGTTAGGTGATTTATAAGGCTGACTTTTAAAAATATAAATTAAGGGTCCTATAGACTCTATTCAAAAGTTTTTTTTTTTTTTTTTATGGGAAAAATAAATTAAACAAATGAAGTACCCTTTGTTTTGGAATTTTATTTTTGATCTGCTTATTAAAATGTTTATTTTTAAATTTTAAAAAAATAAAAACATAAAAAAATTTAATAAAATACATAAAAACCATCAATATATCTACTTTTTTAATACATTAGTCATAAATCTATAAATCACACCATTATTTTGATCTTTTAAAACTTAAACTGGTGAATCAATAAGATGATCAAATTTTTGAATAGTTTTCGATATATTAACGAATGCATTAAAATTATAAATACTCTTGCAAGTTTAGTACTTGGTATTTTATCCATAGTACTTCTTAAAAGAATAAACATTAATATTTATGGTGGAACTCTTATAGCTATTACAATATGTTCAATCTTAAACTTTTTAATAAATTTTATTGACATATTTATTAAATCAAATGTATTAAGTTTAAAAGAAAACTATAAAAAATATTTTTTGAATAAAAAAACTATTTTATTATTGATAGTTTTAAATATAGTAATATTTGGGTGTAGTGTAGGGTTTATTAATGAATTGATTTTTAAAAACTCTTTTAACAACGTCGACAAAGAAATTATAGTGGTTCATTTAACATTTATATTATTACAGCAGTTTACATCACTTTCAATGATTAATACATATAAAAATTTTGAACAAGAAAATAATATTGATTTAAGTGATCCTGAAATAGCATTTATGAAACCAATGAGATTACCTAATACTACTGTTTCAAATAAACCATCTCAACAGACATTAACCCCAGCACTAGATTGGTTACAAAAACATGAATTAAATAATACATCGGATAATCATACTTTATTTAGCAATCATGATATTAACACTCTGAATATAAAAAATAATAAATCAAAAAATACACACAATAAAAAATGGTCAAAAGTGTTTTCTAACTTAGTCAAAATTAAAAGAAAAGAAGTGTCCACTGAGAAGAGCGCTATGGACATTAAAAATCTCACTAGTAATAGTAGCGCTGCCATTTCAGCTAAGAATTTCTTTTCTCAAATAAGTATTCATAGTAGACCAAATACACCTAGATTTAATGAAAATGATACAAAAAGTTTATGCTCACATCCGGATTTGAGCAATGATTTTACAATCATGTTAGATATTTCTAATCATAGTGACAACAATAATCCAAAACAAATTATTGATAAACAACCTAAGTTGGATAATTCATTTGAAAAGAAACTAGATGCTGAACAGAATGCTTTGAATAGGATAAATAGTAGACTTTTACCACCAAGATTATCATCTAAGCAATCTTATTCCAATCCACAATTAAGTAAAAGTCGGGACTCTAGTTCTGGAAGTGGAAGTAGAATATCTTCTAATGAACTAGAATCTTCCATTCACTCATTATCAAAAATCCCAATAAAATTCACTTCAATTTTAGACACAAACATTGAAACTAACCATGATCATATAACTACGACAATCGAGCCTACGGGAGTGCATTTAGATAATGAAAATGATGCTATAGAGTTTTTGGATAATTTTTTCACATTTAGTAAAAAAAACCATAAAAGACAAGCAAGTTCACAGGACTTTGTGTATAATGATATAGATGAAGAGATGTTAAATTCTGCGCTATCTGATAGTACTTCTAAGATTTCATATCATAGTAATGTAAATGAAAGCAATTATAATTCATTAAACCTTACAAGAACACATCAACATTCTCCTACGAAATCTATATCATCATTATTAAAGCATAGGAGAACACATTCTGTTTTATCAAATAATGGAGTGCCTATTAGTCCTAGCAGAAAATCACACACTGGAATTAATCACTCAAAAAGTTTATCTCAAAGATTATCACTTTCTAATATATCATTTTCTATAAATGAAGATGGAAAAATAGGATTCCAAAAACAACTAGAAGACGATGGTAATAATATTACTACGAAAAATCAATATTTTAATAACCACAATGAAAATGAAATTGATAATATGCTATGGGAAGAGAACTTAAAATTAGGTGATGTGAAAGAAGAAAGAAAGATTTCTGAAAAATCATTTGATTATCCAAACGTCTTAGTCTCGGAATATGATAAAGAAAAATGGAAATTAATAAGTGATTACTCTTAATTATTATATATATATATATGTATGTGAACTTTTTTATATAATAAAATTTAATTTATTTAGTCATTGTTGCTACAGCAACTCTAGCTTTAGAATCATTTCCAAATATAGCAGCCTTTAATTTTTGATGGAATGTAGGATCAGTTTCTCTTACAAATTCACCATTTTTAATTAATAAATTATTTAATATATTCTCTTTTAAAGTTAACAACTCTTCATCAGATATATCTATAAACAAAGGTTGTAAAATCCAAGTTTCTTGTTTCAATAAAGTAGTTATACAATGCTCATATAGTGAAAACTTATCTAATAGAACAAGTTGCTCTAGTATAGGTAATGATTTACAAACTGGTAGTACAGGCTCCACAATAAACTGCCACAATTCTTCATTGCTACAAATGTTTCTTAAAACAGAAATTTGATTATAAATATTTACAGAAAAAAGTTGAATAGAGTATAACTTTTTTAATTCAAACTTATAATATTTTAAAATAAATTGTGGATCAAGAAATGAGTAAAACTCTAATAGATATTTATAGTCAGAGTCCCCTTTTAAGCTGATGCCATTGTCTATTAATAATGAATCTAAAACTTTCATATCGATTATAGACACCTTACTTAGAATCTGGAAAATATAAGACTTTGAGTATGATTCAATTATAGAAAAATCATCAGTATTTGCTAAAATTTTTACAATGTCATCTAAAACAGGTGAAATGCTATCTTTCATAAATTTGTATAATGATTTTCTTTTAGTTAAAGTTGTAAAAAATTGTTTGTAAAAGCTAATAGCAAGATTGAACTCAATTATATTAAATTCCTTTACTAAATTATTTAGATCAAAACTAGCAAATAATAATTTAAGATCAAATCTATCATAATATTCCTTTGTTATAACTGATAATGCTAAACTACATAAATAACACTTTTTACCTATAAAATCGTTATCTTCTAATCTTTCTTTGAATATTAGTTCAACTAATGGAATTAATTTAATTAAATGGTCTTTGTTATTCTGTTTATACAAATCAAAATGTTGTTCTAAAATTGATATCTTTTTTAAATAAACATTTTTTAAAAAATCATCATCATGATCATAATCTTCAGTTAAATTACAATAAAAATTTAAAAGAACTTTATCATCCTTAAATAATAAATCACTATCTTCATAGTTTATTGTTTCTATAAATAAAATAAGTTTAGTGAGTGTATTGATGTCAGCATTTTCACCAGATAAATTAAAATCATTTCTAATTTTAACTTTCAATTCAAAACTTGTGTGTGCTAATATAGCTTTAATAAATTCTATGTTATCTACATGAAATTGATTTTTCAAATTCCAATTGGTTTCTGAATTTATAGAATTAAATTTTTCTATAAAAGTTTTGAAAGTTTCATAATCTTTATAACGTCTTAGTTTATTTAATTCCAATAATGCCTCATTTTGTAGTTGGATAATTTGTGATTGTGAAGTTATGTCACTTGGTAGTGTTGAAAGTTCAAATAAATTTAATAATTTATAAACCTTGATAAAATCAGAGCTACTCATTTAACTAATTATTGATGTTTGGTTTTATTTTTAAAGCTTTATTTAAAAAATACAATTACTTTAATGTATAATACTATTTAAATGATAATAACTTTTTTTTTTTTTTTTTTTTTTTTTTTTTTTTTTTTTTTTTTTTTTTTTTTTTTTTTAGTTTTGCCACTTTTTTAAATTTTATTGTTCATATAAGATTTAATGTGTATTATTTTTTTAAAAAGTGTATCAATCCACGTGATTTTTCACAGATCTAGACAAAATTAAATATATATTTATCTATTTTAACGTATATATGGTTTTAATTCTAACAATCTTTCGCATGCTTTATCAATGTAGTCATCAGTTTTACAAACAGCAAATCTTAATAAATATTCAAGACCACATTTATCCTTAGAAATAGTTTCTTCTGTAAAGAATTCAGAAGTTGGAATAGTAATAATACCAACTTCAACAGCTAACCAGTAACACAACTTGAAATCTTTAGGTTTGTTTTGAAGTTCTTCTGGGAATTTGTAATCATCAAATGGAACATTCAACTTGGAAAAATCGGCAATGATGAAATATGTACCTTGTGGAATTGTATAAGAAATGCCCAACTTATCAAAAGTATTCATTAATCTTTGGAATTTACTGTTATATTCTACTCTCATATCTTCAAAGTAACCATTTTCATTTGCTAAGGTTAAACTTTCAGCACAAGCAACTTGTGGTGGGTGAGGAGCAGAAAAACAAATTCTTGTATGAGCAGCAGCAGCATACTTTAATAATTCTGCATTTTCAGAAATAATATATCCTACTCTATGACCAGTAGCACAAAATGCTTTACCAAATGAACCTACTGTTAAAGTTATATCGGCATATTTTGGATCTAAAGTTGCAATTCTTGGGAAACTTAAAGAATCATCAAAGTATAATTGTTCATAAACTTCATCAGAAATGATCTTAACATTATGTTTATAACAAATATCACCTATTTTAATTAACTCTTCTTTAGTGAAAATTTTACCAATAGGGTTATGTGGAGTATTTAAAATTAAAATTTTAGTTTTTTCATTAATAGCACTTTCTAATTCATCATAATCAACTTTCCAATCATTACCAGAATGTTTACCTTCAGATAAATTAGATGGCGGGTGAATGGAGACATACTTAATCTTACCTTGAGGAATTTTAATATTAGAAATATATTGATCAAAAAATGGTTCTAAAACAATAACTTCTTCATTTGGATTTAACAATCCAATCAAACAAGCTAAAATGGCTTCATTAGCACCAGTAGTTACTAAAATATTTTCATTTTTTAAATCCTTTTTATAAAATTGCGCATAATAGTTTTTCAATGAATCTATCAATTTTAAACTTCCTCTAGTTGGTGCATATTGATTATTTAAAGCTTCTTCATTCATTGCCTTAACACCAGCATCTATTAAAAATTGTGGAGGAGAGTATGAAAAAAACCCTTGTCCTAAAGAGATTATTTCTCTATCTTTATTCTTAGGATCTGCTTTAGCGCGTGCTGTGATATCAGCTGTTAATGTCCAAACATCCTTAGGGATATCGGTAAATAATTGATTACCTACTGTTGGTTTAGATGTCATCGTTCTTGTACTTATTTTAAATAAATTTCTGATTTGGTTCCTCATATATAAGTTCTTAGTAATCTGTGTAATCTGATGGTAATAAATATTAACTATTTAAAAAATACTTACAATAAAAAACATTTTTAATTTTTCCAAAAATCTAAAAGAAAATTAATCTTCTTTTAATTTCCTTATATATATACACCATTTTTTAAAAAGGATTGTATTACTCTAATTTAAGTGACTAATAAAAATATAACGAGATTCTTAAATTTTATGCTTTTTTTTTTTTTAATCGCTTAAAAAATTAATGTTTTTTTTTTTTTTTTACAACTTGATAATAAAAGTATATATTAATTTATACATATGAAAATCTATATTATAAGGTTTCCAAATGGTAAAAATAGTATTGTGAGAATATTGAAATTAAATGCTACTTTATTGATATTCTATCTTAATGAGAAGGTTAAAATTAAGCACTATGAGCTTGTTTTTTTAATGTTAAAATTCATAATTTTAAGAAATGAAAAAAACTGTGGTGTAAAAAATTAAGATATTTAATCCCGTTTTATTTTATTATATTTATAATTACCCAGTCATGTGACTTAAAATGTTTGTTGAAAATTACAAAATTTCTTTTTTCTGTAAATAAAAACTATTACATAATATAAAAACTAAATCAAAAAGGTATTATCTATATACACATCCAAAAGCAAATATTTATAGATTCCTTTTAAATAAACATAAAAAATGCTTAACATTCTAAGAAGAAATAACAAGTGTATATCATTATTAAATAAGTCAAACAATATTAAATGTTATTATGGAACAGAAATCTTTAAAAAATTTGATGTAGACGCTATGAATTTAAAACAGCCAGCTCCTCACAAATTACCATTGAAAGATCAACTAGAATTTGAAAGATTAATTCAAAAAGCTAATACAGAAATAATATACGAAGAATATAATGAAAATATTAAGATAGAAGGAAATAGTGATATAAACGATCCTAAAAAATTTGAAGAAATTATTAAAGCTAAGCAAGAAAAGTTAAATAGCTTCAAAGGTTTAGAAGAACAAGAAAGTAACAAAAATGTGTCATCAACATCAAAAACATTTTCTACTAATACAATTCCGGAATTTGAAGGTAATGTTAATCCAAAAACTGGTGAAATCAATGGTCCAAAGCAAGACCCATTAAAGTATGGTGATTGGTCTTTCAATGGTAGAGTAACTGACTTTTAATTTTTGTTTTATTTATTCTTCTTTTTTATAAAAAAAAATAATAATCTATCAATATATACTAAATAACTAATGCTGCTAAAATATCATTATCATCTTCTAATGATAGTTCATCTTCATCTTTTGTATTTAAAGATTGAACACTCTTTTTTAAATTTAAATCAAGTTTATGTTTTAAAAAATCACTGGATTTTTTAATTGTTTCTAAAGTATTTTTAACATGCTCAACTTGTTTAATTTGTGCTTGAACTTCTTGCAAATATAAAGGATCTATATTCTGATGAATGATTTCACCTGATTTACTTTTATATTCTTCATCTTTTAAATACTTTAATTTATCACTAATCTTATTCAATCTTAATAACTTTTCATTCCAATTATCTATCAACTTATCATATCTTTCATCATTCGGTTTAATCTTTTCTAACAGATCATAAAATTTGTATTTTAGTTCTAGGATTTGGTTGACTCTTAACTGGAAATCTTCTTCTTGACTATTAAATGTTTTTAATAATAGTCCTTGTAGTAACTTGATTGAACTTAATTTTTCATTCATGCTGCTTGCTAATTTAGAAGCAATTGACATTGTCTCATCAGGGAATTGGTCTAAAAGATTTTCAAGTTCAGTATTCAAAACAGAACTATTATTATCACTTAATAAATTAGAGCCTTTAATTATTTTAGAAACGTCTTCTAATTGTGTTTTATAAAAAGACAAACTGTCATGAGATAAACTATTATAAGTTATAATAGTTTTATTTTTTTCTTGATTAAATATAGGCTCATTTAAGCTTTTGATTTCACTTTTTATATTTAATTTGCTCATGAATTCCTTACTCATGATGTATATTAATGTTGGGTATTCTATAATATCAAATTTGTTGGAAGAAAACTTACCTAGTAAATGATCACCAATTGTAAAAATAAAATCTGACTTCAAACTTAACTTTAATACTTCATTGATTTCAAACTTTTCATTTAAAATATCCCCGTCACCAGATGCAAAGAAGGCTTTTAACTTACAAAAGTAATCAACAAAGTTAATTGCTATTCTACTCTTAGTATTGTGTTCATAAGCTAACAAACCATTTTCTAGATTGCAATTATCAAAATGACTTAACTTTAGTGATTTTTTGAAATTATCCCCTTCTTCCAAGAGAATAAATTTGTTAACAACTTTATTATCAAATACAGGTACATCCCACTGGTTCCAAAACAATAATTCTTTTCCTGTTTCAACAAGAGTTATAATACTTCCATTATCAAACAAAACAACAATCAACTCTAAATCATCATCTAAAGAATGAATTAATTTTATGTCTATCATTTGTGTATTATAAAGCTCAAATGGAAATTTATTAAATGATATAGGTCCTTGTAAACCCATATTTAATCTTTGCTCTATATCTATATCATAATAAAATAGATTTGTTGATTTTCTATAAAACCAATTACCTTCTTTTAAGAAATCAAGACCATTAGAAACAAGTGATTTATTTGCTATTTTTGAATCTTCCAACAAGATCTCATGAAGTTCTCTTAATTTATTAAGATGATCCTCAGTTGTGCTTATTATTCCAGTGAATGGGAAGAATGGATTGATTATGTACACTTCATTATTAACTGAATCCAATAAATACAGCTTCCAGCCATTCTTTGAAAGTTCAAAATTTTTAATATTTTCCAACTTAAAAGAGTTTTCAAGTTTTAAGTTATCGAATATCAATTTTAATTTATCGCCATCCTTATTATTTTCTTCCAAAGTGTTTTTAGATAACCCTAGTATCTGTTCATTAATTTCTAAAATTTTAGAAGACCATATATCTAATTGGTATAATTTATAATCCTTCTTTGTCATCAAAACAACAACACTATTGTTAGCTAATGGATGCCATCTTAACTTCTTGATTCCATTCAAAATTGAATTATTGTTTGATTTTATAGATATAATATTCTTAATCTTCATATCAAGAACAAATAATATTTGGTTATCATTATTAGATGTGTTTGAATAAAATACAACTAAGTCTTCACCATTATACTCAGCATGGTAATCGGTGATTTTTTCAGTAAATTTCTCAAACTTAACTATTTCACTATTTATGATAGTTTTAGCTCTAATGCTTTTATCATTAGTAATTTTCAATAGTGCATTGTTTTTAACAACAATTGTAGTCCCATTTGTATGAGTGTAAGTTACAACATCTTTATTGCCATTAGGGTCCATAGATGCGAACTGAGATATTCTTTCTTGAATAGAGACACTAGAATATGTATCAAAGCTATCTATTTGTTTTTTACTGAAATGATCAACGTTTATATTTGCATAAACCCCATTTCCTGAATTGATAGGTAAAAATTCATCATTTTTAAATAAATTTTCAACTGCTGGTGGTTTAACTGTCATTATTTTCTTTTCATTCTTAAAACCTTTTAATTCTTGAGATAACTCATCTAACATATTAAATACAGGCTTTGTTGGTTTTACTGGTTTTTTAATTTGGAGCTTACTTGCGATTTCTTTTTCTTCTTGATCGTCTTTCTTTTCTAAAGAAGCTGTATTTGATTGAGACATTGGTAATGGTTGTTTCTTAGTTGGTGTTGCACCAGATAATCCTCTGGTAGAAAACCCAGCAGAAGATTTCATAGGTGAAACTGCAGTTTTCTTTGGGGGAGTAACTTGTTCCTCAGTCTTTTTAGATACTTCTTTATCAATATTGTTTATGTTCATGGAGTTAAAGTTAAAAGAAACATCCATGCCGCCAGTTTTTCCAGATAGTTCTTTTGATTCTGTTTCTGGTGTATTTTCAATTTTTGAATCTGGCTTGGAGGATTGAGTTCCTTCTGTGCTTGAAGATCCAAAGATTGATGGCTTTTCTGTAGTCTTTTGAGCTCCAAAGATTGATGGCTTTTCTGTAGTCTTTTGAGCTCCAAAGATTGATGGCTTTTCTGTAGTCTTTTGAGCTCCAAATATTGATGGCTTTTCTGTAGTCTTTTGAGCTCCAAATATTGATGGCTTTTCTGTAGTTTTTTGGGCTCCAAAGATTGACGGCTTTTCTGTAGTCTTTTGGGCTCCAAAGATTGACGGTTTTGCTTCTGTACTTTGGGCTCCAAAGATTGACGGTTTTGCTTCTGTACTTTGGGCTCCAAAGATTGACGGCTTTTCTGTAGTCTTTTGAGCTCCAAATATTGATGGCTTTTCTGTAGTTTTTTGGGCTCCAAAAATTGATGGTTTTGGTTCTGTATTTTGTGGAGCAGTTCCAGATGTGCTAGATGTTAGTCCTGATGATGAGCCATTAGATGCCTGAGCCAACGATGAGGTATTGGATGGTTGCCCAAATGGTGAAGCATTAGATGTTTGCCCAAATGGTGAAGCATTAGATGTTTGCCCAAATGGTGAAGCATTAGATGTTTGTCCAAATGGTGAAGTATTAGATGGTTGTCCAAATGGTGAAGCATTAGATGTTTGTCCAAATGGTGAGGTATTATTATTGCCTTGCCCAAAAGGAGATGCAAACGCCATCTTTGACTTATCTGAACTAATAGCATTAGTATTATTATTATTTCCAAATGGTGAATTAGTGCTAAATGCATTTGCTGTGGCAGCGCCAAATTGTGTCTTTCCAAATGTAGGTTGTCCAAATGCAGGTGATGGAGCACCTTGGTTACTAATTGATCCTACTTGTGGTTGATTATTAAAATTTCCAAATGAAGACTGACCAAATTGTGGAGTTGTATTAGAATTATTAGAAGCATTTTGTTGTACGGAGTTATTATTTAAAAAATTTGGAGCATTAAAAGAACTATTTTGTTGTGGATTGTTATTATTATTATTATTATTATTATTATTCCCAAATGAAGGTGTACCAAATGCAGAAGAAGTTTGTTGTTGTTGGTTACTTACTGCATTATTACTGTTAGCATTTCCAAATGCTGGAGCACCAAATGCACCAGAATTACCATTCCCAGATGCAAATGGATTTCCTGCAGAGCTACCAAAAGTTGGTTGTGATAACCCAGGTATCATATTAAACCAATATTCAAAAAATTAGTATACTTATTTCCAAATACTCTTTGGATCATGCATTATAATACTCTACCTAATCAAAAAAAAAAAATTACAAAAAAAATTGAATAAAACAAGTTAAATAAAAAAAAATTTAATTATTTAAATTAAAACAAAAAAAAAAAAATGAAAATGAAAATTATAATAACAAACACCCAAATAGGTAACATTTTTTTTACTTTATTTTTTTGAAAATTTAATTAAAAATATTTTTTAATATATTCACACGTGATATATATATATGCAATAAAAGAAAAACTTTGACAAAAATAATATTTACAGATATGAATTTTATATAATATTAAGAATTATTTACTCTTTAATAATTCAATGGTTTCTCTTATTTCTTTCTTTCTATCATGAGAAATCTTTCTCTTTCTGATTCTTAATTGTTCTTCAATAGACATACCTTCTTTTATCTCTTCTTCTTCCATAATGGTCCATAACCATTCAGGGTATTTACTGTCTTCTAATGCTACAGGTTCTTCTTGGTTAACCTTTATTTTTAAGTTTAAAGGTGTTCCTGCTGGACAACTAGATACATGTTGAGAAGAATTAAATCTTGTAGATACTAAGCCTATGGTTGATATTAATGTAGTCTTTGGAACACTTCTTTGATTTAATGAAATAGTCTTTTTGGTTATTAATGAAAGCATTTTAATATTGTACTTATTGAATGTTGGTTTGTTTGATAAGTTTATAATTAATAATATTAAATATTAAGTTTTACTATGGATACTCACTTCTTATTTTTTTCATTATTATTTTAAGAATTATATATTTTAAATAAAAGTTTTAATATTCAAATTTTGAAAAAAATTTTTTTTTTTTTTTTTGCTTTTTTTTTTTAATAATAATAAATTCGATAAAAGAAGAAAAAATTTATAATCTATATATATACTTAAATCTTAAAATAATAATAACGGTAATATGATTTTAACAAAACAATTCATAAAAATATTCCAGGCAACAAAATAGCATAATTTAGGACTAAATACACTCCAAACAAATAAATGGTATCTTCCTATAAAACAAGATATTAATAATAGTAGCCCCCATAATGAATTTATTATCAATGAATATTTTAATGTTAAAACGTAACTTCTAGATGACTGCTTTAATGAGAAATATATTGATGGGGCAAATGTAGATAGCATCATTAACATTCCAACAATTCTTATATCATAACTTGAAGAGACTCCATTATAAGCATTTATAAGATCAATCGTTGCTATGGAATTTGTGTTTCCAAAACTAAAGAAACTTAAGTATTCTAATAACAATTCTATAATGATAAAAACCTCATCACTTAAATTCATATTTTTTAAAAGCAAATCAATAACTTTAAAGCATAAAAACATTGGTGCATTTATTACTGAAGATTGTAAAATTAAAAGTAAACTAACTATTGAAATTTGATCTTCGTTTTTATTAGCATTTTTATTAATCAGTTTATTAAAAATTATTTTAAATCCAACTATTTTAAATATCATTCTAGCTACATCAATCATACCTTTGTTATTAAAATTCATATTAATAAGTTCTAGAAACTCCCAATTCAAACTAGAATTCTTCATCTCCCAGTTTATTTTATAAATTAATAACAATAACCCTGTTAATTTATCAAAATGTTGATTTGTCACAAGTAAAACTGTAATTAAATTCACAACCCAACTAATTATTTCATGTTTTTCTAAATAATTGCTTATTAGATCATAAAAAAAGAATTTTTGACCACTATTATTCCAAGACTTTAATAATCTAATTATACATAATAGACCAATTGAATTAACCATTTGTTTATATGACACATTACTAAATAAAAAGGTTCTGGTAATAATAATAAACACTATTAGCCAATACCATACTTTATGTTCTTCTTCTATAAAACTCGTAGCAAACGAAGAAACACCTAATATTAAAGAAAGTATAACAACAATAATATAATAAACATTTGGCTCTAAACACACATATAAGTTTACTATAAGTAGCAAAGCCATGATTAAAATTGATACGTATAGTACATCGTAATTGTAATTTGTGGATGAATCCATCAACTCTTGCTGTAACATCTTCATACTCGTAGTATTTATCGTATCAGTATCATTTGTAAAATCTTTATTTAAAAGTTCATCTAACTGTTTCATATTTCTTTGTAAAAGAATTGATTTTTCTTCTTGTGTATAAAAATGATCAATTAAATCTTCGATCAAAACACCTACATTATTCTTTGGAATTGGCAAATCAAATAATGACATTAGCGTTGGAACAAGATCAACTTGTTGTATTTTAGATAAATATTCAAAATCATCACTTCTCTCAACAATTGGTAACAGTTCTTTATTATTGTTTGTGTTTAAATTAAATTTTTTACTTAAAAAGCACATTGCAGCATTGGTTTCACTCTTTGTGGATCCTCCATGATTACCTGAATCTGTCATACCATGATCACCAAGAACTAAAAGTAAAGTATCCTCATCTGTAGCTTCATACAAATTATTTATAATTAAGTCAAGCTCTTTTTGTTTTATAGCCATCTCTGGGGGTGAACTTCCCATAGCATGACCAATATGATCAAGACCTAAATAGTGTAATATCAAGACATCCCATAATTCTCTATGTTTAATATTTGGTTGAATATGTCTAGTTACATTATTATCAACTTCAGTAAAATCTTTTACAAAAAATGAACTAGTTCCTTCAAAATCATTAAACATATCCTCACCAAACAATTTTAACCAAGTATCATCACCATAAAAATTTATTTTCTTATTTGCAATATGAAACTGCTTTAAAATAGAATCATGTTCTTTTAAATTAGAAGAATCATCACCTTCAGCAACATTTAAAATTGCATCCAAGAAAATTGGTGTTGACCCTGTTAAAATACCTTTAAGCCTTGGTAATGTGACAGTTGGTGGATTAGCAAATGCAGTAAACCCAAGACCATTTCCTTCATTAATTAGTCTATGTACATTTGAAAACTTTGAATTATCTTTTTGAAATAAAAAATCTGATCTTAATGCATCAATCACTACTACTACTAGCTTATCAAATATAGGTTGCACAATATGGTTATCACTTTTGACAGATATCTCATTTAGTATTGGCTTTCTTGGAAAATATCCATAGCAAAATAATAACAAAGTTGCTGCCTGTATTAAATGTAGAGCAACAAGTAGAAATCTGAGTTTCATCTATAAATTATGTTGCTCGTTGGTGTTTAAAGTAGTGGTTTATACTAGATTTCTATAAGGATTTTCTAAACAATATCAACATTTTATTATTTTATTTTTTTTTTTTATTCTTTCTATGCACGTGCACATCTTTTAAAATAAATATAATTGAAATGTTCATATCAGTAGCGAACAATGGGGTTAAAAGAATATACATATTTTATTTTGGTTTAAGTTTCATATATATATCAAATGCGTTTAATTTAATCGACACTTGTTTTTTCATATATACATTATTTATTTATTTTTATTCAAAAGGGTTTTCATTGTTTGCTTTATAGTTATTCATAGTTTTATATGAGTTTTGGTTTTTTTCTTTATTTTGTTGAAATTCAATTTCTTTTTCATAATCTATATCATCTCTACTATGTAAAGTGTTTTGATTATGAACTTGATTAAATGTGTTTGCAATTTGAGGAGTGTCGTATTCATAAAACTCTAAATTACCATCAAATTCAGGATCTTCTGTCATTTCAAACTTTTCCTTTTTAGATTTGGACTTCAAGTGGATAAATATCCCTATGAATATTAAAAATATAACAAATACAGGTATTAATATACCTAATATAATTGCTTTTTTATAACTGGAAGATGCTGGCTTCTCACACTCTTGTGAGGAACCGGAGCATGATGAATCCCTTTTTGAAATTATTTTGGATGATATTAATACAATTTTAGAAACGGTATCTTGGTACATTATAATATTGATAGCAGAAATTTTATTATTATTAACTTTTGAAAATATATGTAATATATTAAATAAATTCAATGGTTTTGTTTTTGTATCTATATAAGTTTTTTTTTTTTTTTTCTAACTTTTGACTCCTTTTTTTAAAAAATTCAGTCTTTATACTTTTAGAAAAATATTTTATCATCTAATTTATTATCAAAATAAAAAGTTCTCAAAATTCAGCTTTTTTTTTTTTTCTTGCTTTTTTTTTTTTTTCTATTACTTAATCCCCGTTTATTAAAAATCATCATGTGGTTATAAATATAAAATATGTATATATGATTAAAGCTATTTTATTGTAATAATTGATCTCTGTAGAACATTTGGTTGTTAGCATTCTTGGAATAATTCTTTTCGTGTTTCTTTTTATCTTTGATTTCAGTTTTCCAAGTTCTCTTCTTTTCATCCAATTCTTTCTTATCTATTAAAGTAATGAAATGTCTACTTTCAGCTGCCAAAACAGTACCTTGACCTTCAGTAACAGTCTTTTCTTTCTTAATATGCTTTTCATATTTTTGCAAATCTTTTTTATTTCCAAGTACCAAACCATTAGGTAGATATAATTTATCACCAGAATTAAATATGGCATCAGTATAATCAATACCTTCATCATCTTCGTAATAATAATTACCATTCTTGTCAACTCTTCTGGTAACAACTAATTCACCACTACCTTCTTCTTCTTCAACTTCATCAACATCATCCCATTCTTCTTCATCCTCATCTTCTTCATTATAAGCTTCAGCACTTTCACCACCATACTTCTTTCTGTATGTACTCTTCTTATTAAACTCAGTGAAATCAAAGAATTCAGATATTTCAAGCTTTTCATCTTCAGTAAAGTAAGGAATTCTACAATGAGACTTCATGATCATATGTTGTTGAACAGCTTCTGTAGATCTACCTTCAAAATTACAAACTAAACATATATTACCTAAACCAATCTTTTCAGATAAATATTTAAATAATCCAAGCTTATCAATTAAGTATTTTTCTTCTGGGAATGTAAAACTATGCTTTTCAAACATATGATCAATATTTTCTTCGAAAGTGGTTATCTTTGTGTTAGAGTTATTGACAGGACAGAATAAACAATCAGTATCCTTAAATTCAACTTGATTTGCTAATTTTTTCTTATATATTTCTTCTTCTGATAATGGTTCCTTAGGTTTATTCTTAAATTGAATTTTTTCGATATCTTGAGATAATTGACTAACCTTGTCTTGTAAAGTTTTTTCAACAACAGGATCCAAAGTTAAAGAACCATCATCTTGAACTCTTTTTAATTTTAATTCAATTTGTTTTTTAGCTAACTCTAATAATTCTTGTTTTTTCTTTAAAAGTTCTTGTTTTTGTAACTTTTTTAAATCCTTTGGTGATAATTTAGTTTCTTTGTTTGTGGTATCAATTCCAAAGTTATCAACTTGTTTCTTAGTTTCACTAACTTTCTTAACCTTTTCATCAAATGTCTTTTCATCAATTGCTGGTAAATCAGCAACTTTTCTTTTTAAATTATATCTATGCCATTCTGTTTGCATATGTGATCTTTGATCTTTTGTTGAAGTGAATTGAATCCAACAAGCATTACAAGTAAAATTCATTTTTTAAATTATATTCTTTGTTTTTATTGGTTTCTGTAGTTTATTATTATATTTTAATTCATGAAAATATAATAAATTAAAATCTTATTTTTTTATTAATAATAATTTTTTAAAAAAATACATTCATTATGATAATCTCAATAGTTAGTAATATTAAAATCTAAAATAATTTGAAGACATCCTATTTAGGAAATTTTTAATATGTTTATACTATATATATATATATACTTTTTTTTTTTTTTATTTAATTAAAAAATAGATTAATGTTTATAAAATAAAATAAAAGCAACATCACGTGTCAAAAAAGAAACGTTTTCTTTCATTAAATAATTGTTAAAATCATTTAAAAAGATAACATTTAATCTTGTTTTATTTCAGAGCCTGTTGTATTTTTTTTTAAATATTTTTTAATATCCCAGTTTAAAAAAATCATATAGAATGGGATTATCATTAAATTAGCAATTATACCTAATAGCAATTGTAAAAACCAAAATTTAGAGTAATTCCAATTTTTATTTATACCCATATCACAAGACATTAAAACCCAGCCTATGAAATCGGTGACAATATCATCATAACCAGATTCAATATCTTTTATAATAATTTCTCTACATTCTTCAACAGATATAGGTTTACTACTACCTTCTACCTCCTTTGTAATCTCAGGTTTTGTAAGGTTTTCTTCAATATATCCTTCACTTGCAAAATTTCCAGGGTACACATTCGTTATTCTTACATTAGGAAACTCTTGTCTTAAAATATTAACTAATGATTTCAAACTTGTTTTTAAAGGAGTATAAGAACTATACCCAATGAATGGGAAAAAACTAACTTCACTAGAGAAGAATATTAAATGCTGGCATAAACTGTTTTGTAATAATATATGAGTTAAAAATAAAGATGCAGAGTAATTCATATTTATACCTTGTTGTAATTCTTGTAATGTACAATCTTGAAATAATTTAACAGTTGCACCACCAGCTGTTAAGTATGTTTTTTCAATAGCTGGTAATGAAACAAGCATTGGTTTTAATTTTGCGACTTTTTCATGTTCTGATAAATCAGTAGCTTGATAAAATAATCTTATTTTAGAAGTACTTGTAAAATCACTTAAAGGTGAGAATAATGAATCATCATTAACTATTTTTCTACAAGCATGTTCCAACTTACTCTTGGATCTACTAACTATTATGATTATCTTATCTTTGTTATTATGAAAGTGATAGTTTGCAAGTTCTAAGCCTAAACCCTGAGATCCACCTGTAATAATAATACTTCCTGTAATACTAATATCTTCTTTCATAATTTATAATATAAAATCGGTTATTTATGGTGTTTATAAATTTGAATTTTGAAATTTGAAAAATCAAAATTTTGATGTATACGTAAATAAAAATTATAAATGTCACAATAGTTTATAAAAAAAAAAAAATAATAATAATAATAATCAAAAATAATGTATATTTAAGAACAAAAAATTTTAATCTTTAAACTTGATAAAATTATTAAGAAATAAACGAGTATATAACTAAATTATAAAACATAAATATTATAATATGTATTGACTTTTCAACCTTGGAATTCCTTATAACCACATGTTTATCGGCTTATTTACATGATGTATACTTGACCTTATTTTCATTATTCTAACTTAATATTATTTATTGAAGCTTTTAAAATAAATACTATAAACAATAATAAATCTATTTTTGGAAAGGTTTTAACTCTTTATTATCATTTTCTAATAACTTTTGTTTCTTTTTCTCTTCGTATTCTGCTCTTAATCTCTTTAATTCACTTTCTTCTATAGGAGGAATTGGAATATCTTGAAATTCATCAGATGCTACTAATAAATTAAAAGTATAGGCTAAACATCCACCAAAGAAACTGAATAAAACAGCACCAAATAGTACATTTTTCTTCCAATATGGCTCTCTAGATCTTAATAAAGCATTACTCATTCTACCTTGAGAATTAATAAAGTATCCTTTTCTTTGATGAGGTAACAAAACCATTGTATGTATATATCGTGTATGTGTTAATTTTTGGTTTTTTTATATTATTATAGTTTATCTTTTTTAAAAAACTGATGTTATTTTTAAATATGAAAAGTTATTTACTAAAATATAAGTTTTTTTTTCTCTTTTCTAATGAAAATATAATTATCAAAAAAAAAAAAAAACTTCGGATTTAAAAAAATCTTAGAAACTTAAAATGTAAAAAAAATTTTCTTTTTTATATTTTAGTTTTTGGTTTTTTTTTTTTGTTCAGAATATGAAAAAAAGAAAAGGAAAATTTTTATTACTATCTACAAATCTTTAAATTAAAAAATTAGGTATAAAACCAAAGAAATATTTAATATATAATGTTTAAAAGATCAGCATTTACTTATGGTAGAGGTGTTTTTGCTAATAAAGCAGAAATTTTAAAGAACCCTAAACAAGATACACTTTTTAAAAACTTGAACAAAGAGTTACTAGAACATAATATGATAATAACTACTGCAGCTAAGGCTAAATTTATTAACTCTCATTTCTATAAAATTGTAAATAAAGTTAAACAATATCAAGAAATTAATGACATAGATTCAAAGAAGAAAGCAGAATTACTATTGGAAGCTAAGAACTTATTAATTGGTGATGAAAAGACTAATGAATTGAAAGTACAATTAATAAATAAAGTTGAAATTTTATTAGAAAGATGGTCTAGAAGAATAACTGAAGATTTTAAGAATGATAGATTTTTAACTGTATCTAAATTAGAACCTAGAAAGTATGATGCAGCACCAATGTGTATTGTTGAATTAAAAGATTTACCATTATTCAATGAAGAAGGGCTTCCAACATACGGTAATTTAAATGTTTGGATGACATTAGAAGCTTTAGTTGGTGAAAATGCTGATAGAGTACAAAAAAGAGTTTTATTCAAGGAGTTAAATGATTATTTAAGCACTATGAATCCTGAACAAGTTGATATTTTCTTTGGTGAAGAATTAATGAAGGTTAGAGAATACTTAGAAAAGAGAGATTTTGATTTAAATCATGAAAAATCTTTAAAAGAAAAAAATCAAGATATTGAAGAAGATGATGAAATTGAAAATAAAGAAACTTTTGAATTTAACTCAGATAGATACAAAGAAGCTAACCAACAATTACAAACAGAATACACAAAGTACATTAAATTTATAACAAGAAAAGAAAATTCTAAACCAAAATCTGACATCAAAGACTTGGGTATAATTAATGAAAAGGCTAGATCTGATATTAATATTGTTTCTAATGCCCAATATTAATCTTATTTTTTTAAATAATAATAAATATTATTATCATGTATATATATATATAAAAGAAATATTTAATCAAAATATAAACTATTAAAAACTTAATTAATATGCATATTGTTTACTTATCAGATATATAATTTTCATTTAACTCATCAATACTATTGCTTAAGCTCGCCCAAGTAACAGATCTTTTACAATTTTCTGGTACTCCTAGTATATCATAATGCAATTCTGAAACTAAATATTCCTCAAACTTTAATAATTCATACATAAAAAGTAAGGTTGGTTGTATTATAATATTTAACCTTCTAACCCTAACATACAAATATGCTCTTAGTAATGAGAGTTTTAATTCTTTCATTACTTCTGCTATAACAACAGTAGCTGACCTTGAAACACCTACCATACAATGAATCAATATTTTTGGATTGATTTGACTTTTCTTATGATCATCTATAAAAGTTAAAATATCCTTTAATGAATGTAACAATGGATCCTGACCATTATCCAAAAGGTTGTCAATGTGGTATACTGATATCTTGTCCGATTTGTAAATGATGATATTTCTTTCATCATCTCTAATAACTTCAAACTCATGTTCATTGATCCATGAAAGTTTCTCTCCAACAGATATTATACAAGTAATTTTTAAATCTTTGATTAAGTTTAAACTATTTGCATGTTTTAAAGAGCCTAAGTAAAGATAGTCTAATATTCTTGAAGGTAAGGGACCTTTTAAATTTATCAAACAATTTAGTGTACTCTTAGATGATGATAACATACTAGTATTAAAAAACATATTAGTAAAATCCTCATTACTTATTTCAAATCTGCCAATATGCATATCTTCATCATCTTTATATGTAGATTTTGAAAGAAGTAAAATTTGCAAATAATTTAAAATCTCTAAGTCATTAGGGAAAATAAAAAATGGTCTTTTTAATTCATCATGAACATATAATATGGCCTCTTTTAAAGTAATAGATTTAGAATAAATCACATATGCTAATAATAAAAAAGAGGTCTCAGAGTATCCATCTTGTGAATATATTAATATTTTTCTTTTATATTTTCTAGATAGCAAGTATAACAAATCAATAGTTTGAAATATTTGTTTTATCAATTGTAAAGTTAAATTTGCTAATCCCAAAGTTCCTGATGATGGAAAATCTATGTTAATTTTGTTATTATTTAATAAAGAATCGTTAATGTTATCTAAGTTGTATAGATTGATCTCATTACCAAACAGCACTTTACAATAAACAAATGTATCCCATACATTTTGTGGAAAATTAAAAAGCTTGCTATCATTTGTCTCCTCAGTATTTAAATCATTAAGTCCACAAATAGAATTTTCCGTTGTATAATATATGCCTCTAGGAATATCCCAGACAAGACCCATTTTAGACATTTCATAATCTATGCTATTTCCCACCCAGATATTATTATCAATAAAGGAGTTTGAGGAGATCTTACTGATCTCTAATTTTTCTCTATATAGCAAATCCTTATCCCAATTATTCATAATAAAACTGTCAAATGTAGAAACCAATTGATTATCTGGTTTTTCCAAAGCTTCTAACCTCAGCTTCGGAGTACCAACAAAGGGATGAGTATCTGAATATCCATTCATATCTATGATGTCAATATTTATTAAACTATTTTTAAAAACATTCTCATCATGAATATCACCAAAAATGTTATAATTGGACAGTATGTTATAATAACTCATATGTAATATAAGTTTCACCCCATAACAATAATTACACCCTACGTTATGATTATTACCATGATGGCAGTATAATAAAATATTAGAACTTAGTAAAAACATTTTAGGAATCTGTATATTAAATTTTCTATAAAAACTAGGATTATAATGTTCATCCGCGTTGTTAAATGAAGACCCACTTCCACCAAATAGTTCTTTCTCAATTTTTATAGAATCATTTTTTAAGATTGGCAATATACATAGCACATCGCATATATTATAAATTAAATTCAAATCCTCTGATTCATTGATTACCCACTCTTTTAATCCTAATGTTAGCATAGATGTATTATAAAATTTAATCTCTTGTGATACTATATCTCTTAAATGTGGTTTGACAGCCTCTTTCAACTCTTTAAAAAAAAACTTTAAATTAACAGATCCTTTTAAAATACCACTGTTCTCTATAATCAACTCGCCAGTATCATAATCAGTCAATGCTGAAAATGTTTTAATAATGGTGGTATTCTGTTGTTTAAAATGTTTTATTGAACTATCATCAGAGATTACATCCAGAAACACCTTATTAGTTTCCTCAAGAGTATAAAGCCAAGGAAATATATCTTTACAATCAGGTATTTCAATATTAAGATTATTTAAATATTTCAAATACGCATCTTCAAATGTAATATATGTTTTTTCATTAAACTTTTTTTTATTTATAGGTGTTATTTTAGTCTCATTATATGAGTCACGTATATCACCTATTTTAACTTTCTTCTGATCATCAGATGTTTTAAACAAAGAGTTATTTTCATCTTCTCTAAACTCCTCGTCATCATCCTGTTTTCTTTTTTTTTCAGATCCAATATGGTCCTCTGTAGCAAGTATTTTATTGTCCATCTAATAAACGGTTATATGTGTACTATGATAAACAAATTAGATATATTCTGTTTATATTAAAAACTTATATTATGGTTTCGTAATATGTTATTATATAAGTATAAACTTGAAAAATTGAACCAAGTGATAAATGTCCTGGTTTAATGCTTAATAACACAGAATCTATAATGTTTAAATATTAATATCTAGTTTGATTATTTTAAGAAATCCAATAGATATATATCTTTATTATTTAATATATGATCTTCAGGTATGAATATATATCTGAAATTTAATTCTACTATGTACGTTATTATGATGGCTTGTGTTTATATGGTGATTAACACATGTTTATTAATTTTTAAACATCTTTGGAAAAGGCGCCCTTATAAAAAAAAATTTAATCATTATAATCTTTTCTTTTTTTTTTTTTTTTTTTTTTTTTAATATCCTTTAGAATCTTATTAATTTTATGGTCAACACATGCGTGATTAATAGAAAATAAAAATGCTTAATTAATTACATGAAAAGTTTAGTCAAACTAGAAACTTTTACTTTTTTAATATATTTATTAAAATTGGGATTTTTACCAATAAACATTAATTCTAAATCTAAAAACCCGTTTTCAAAAGATATAAGAGAATCATCATTATTTAGAACTACTAGGTCTATAATATCTATGGTATCTACATCTAGGATATAATATACATTCTCTTCAATGTTTCCATTAAACAAATTATGATTTATAAAACTCATAAGAAGTCTGTTTTCATGATTATCTTTAAATATAGTCAAAAATACCACCCTATTAACATGGTTTATAATGTTTTTTACATAAATTAAAGAGTATTTTAGTATGTTGTTTCCACTATTGTACTTATTAAATTCAAAAACTTTTGGCATGTTAATAGATATAGTTGTACTTTTTTTCATTAATGACAGCATTAAAGATATGTCATTGATCTCAAACTTGTAAATTTCTGTATCATGAAAAAAATATATCATTCTGCCATTATTTAATAAACACCATCTTTTTTCATTAAACCAATTTACTGTGCGTATATTAAATGGTCTTTCAATAGAGCCAAATACTAAACTTAAGTCAGAATCAATTGTAGATCTTATAAATAATTGAATATTGTTTCTTGATAAAACCCAAACTATTTTATAATCCGAATTAAAAAAGTTTGGAATGAATGTTTTAATGCTAGTTGAATGTTGCTTTAAATTATTATGGCTTTCATCATTATTATTTGTGCCATCAGTAAGCATATTTCTTCTTTTAATGGAAATTACTTCCACATTTTTTTTTAATGATCTATCAAACGTATAAAATGAACTATCATTAATTCCTGGAATATAAGTATCCAATTCCACAATACATTTATATTGTAATTTACCCTCTGTTATATTAAAAAAATGGATAGTGTTTAACTCCTCCTTTTTAGTATAACTCATAATACCTTCTACATTCTCTGAATAAATTAGATCCTTAAAAAACTTTATATTAAAATGCTTCTTAAAATCAGCATTCCCAAACTTATCTTTTATTTTTACTAATGATGTTTGTTGGAGTTCATTATACTTGTTTAAAAACAATTTTTTTATTGACAATCCACAATCATGGTTTTTACTATACTCCACAAACAATAGCCCAGATAATGAGTCATTATACTGATAAAAATCAGTCTGTTTGGTTGGATCACCATCTAATAAACTTGATACTAATATATCTCTATTTTTTTTATAACTTAAGTTATCGTCATCTATCATATTAAACTGGAAAATGTTATAATTAAATTCTCTCTTTGATGAGGACACAACTTTATAGCGTTTATAAATTGTGTTTGCATCTCTTATTCGTTGCTTTGAGTCATTCTTTATAAAATGAAATCTATTTATATCATTAGGAATATATCTGTATAGTAAAACTAAACTATTTATATTCAAATAGGATTTATATTTAAATGACTTCTCCTCTTCATTTTTATCAATTTCAACTTCCTTTAAAATAAAATCTGTGTTTTTTATTAATAAACCATGCCTAATCTTTGATGAAGAATGTATGCAAACGTTGAGTTTATCTTCATAGCTGGATACAGTTCTATAAAAAGAAATATTTTTTAAATCTTTAATAAATGATAAATGAAAGTACCTTGGTTTTACACTGCTTAGAAGTAATTTATTGTACGCCATAATTGTTAGAATTCCGTTTTGATAATAAAATAAACAAAAGTCTTGGTAATCATTCGGTAAGTTTAAACACTCTTTGAAAAAATTAGATGCATAAGTGTCTAAAATTAAAGCTTTAAAATTCTTTTTTAAAAAAAAAGAATTAAAAATGTTATTTAAATTCATGGGTAAATCACCATTAAACAAGTTCAAGAGATTATAATAATTATTTCCCATTTTAATTTCATAATCACTTAAGATAAAGTTATTATTACACCTTCCTTCACCATTAGTTATATTTTCTACTTTAAATGTAGCAGGTTTGTGAATCATTGTATTATTGCTATGAAGTTTTAATGTCTCCACATGTGTTATAATATCGTTATATGATTTATCTGAATTGTCTAGATAATCCTTTGCATGTTTGATATATGACATATCAATTGTAAAAAGCAATGCTTTATTAAACGTTTCTAAAACAAAATATGAAATGGAATCTGACTTTACAGATAGGGGAAATATCTCTAAATAGATAATAGGCTTCTCTATGTAAATATTCTGTTGAAAAATTAAAAACGGTCTATCATTCCCACTATTATTATACGATAATTGAAAAACTTTTAAAAACTTTGAATTAAATCCCAACACTAAGACTCTAAGATTGTGAGTAACTGTTCCAGGTAAAGAACTTATTTGAAACTTGAAATTATAAGAATCAAAATTGATTAAGCCATCAAATGTGTAAACAATATCAATTTGATTGTCTTCATTGACTCTTAAAAAGTTAATACAATTCGTATGCACAGTTGCTATAAGGTTATATTCAGAGTATACAAAACACTTGACTTCCGAAGTCCTTGATAAATCAAATAAATCATATGTTAAAAACAAATTCTGATCATAGTAAATATTTATACATTTTGTTGTTATCAAACACTCATATATTATACTATCTTTCTTTATATATGACAATAAAAGTATATCTTCTAAGTCCAAGTGTAAAAACTCTTGTTTATCCGTGTTCAAATCATTCAATGTACTCTTTTCATTTATATCCATTAAGAAATTTAACTATACCTGGCTTTTATTCTAATTACAATTTATATTATCACTAAGGAGTTGTTTAGAAATGATTATAAAACTGTTAAATATCCAAAAAAAATTATAGCAATTCACATTCTTCATACCTAAAAAAATCATCACGTGTTTTCCGTTAAAACAACTATTCTTATATAAATATATATATATATAATACATTATTGATAAAACTATTTCATCATTCTTAATTTGAATTTTTTTTTTAATAATTCATTTTCGTCTAACAGGTCTTCAAGTTGATTTTCTAAATTACTACACACTTTAATTAAATTACCTAAATGTTTTTCTAAACTTAAATCTTTATTTTTTTTTTTGAATCTAAATTTCTGAGAAGCTTTCCTATTTCTATACTTTTTTAATTCATATTTTTGTTCTTTATTTAAAAACATATGATCTACTCTATATTTTTTTGACGCTTCGTTTAAAATCATATTTTTCATACCTACAATAGAAATTAATTCACTATCTAACTCATACTCATCATTATTACTATTTTCTGACGAAAAGTAATTATCATTTGAGGCTATCTTAATAATTTTATTGAAATTCTCATTATAAATAAATGACAAGTCTAGATATTCTAAATCATAAAAATTATTTATTTCTTTTTCATCTAAATCATCTAATAGCTTATAATATTTAATATATTCTTGAAAATCTTTAGAACGCATATCTTTGTTAATAACATTAGATATTTGTAAGTTTTCTTCACTTTTAACAATTAACGGGTTTATACTGCTAAATTCTGAATCATTGTATAATAGTTCATTTCTGTTGTTGGAATTTGGAAAGAACCATTCATTTTCATTGTTATTATTGCTATTGTTTGAAGAATCTGTTGAATTAAACCCGTCGTTCAAATAAGAATCAGGAAACCGCATAATATTACTTTGATCGTGCATAAAATAATGTAAACTCATTAATGTTGTTTTTTCTATAGATAATAACAGTCGTACTGGTTAAATCAAATGTAACCACTTGATTAAAATTATTTAAGTGCTAAACTTTAAAAAAACATTTATTATTATTTTATTTATTTATTTTGAAACTATATACTCAAAGCATTATTATATGTATTTAATATTACTAATATCTTAAGGGGGAAAAACAAAAAAACAAAAAAAAAATCGTAATTATATTACTTTTTAAGTTATCCACGTTATTTAATCAGATTAATGTAACTTGTTAAAACACCTTTTTTTTTTTTCTTTTTTTTTTATACACCACCACCACACTTGTCACGTGGTATAAACTACTTACCCTGATAAAATTAAACATCACAATTTTGGGTTCAGTCCCTTTTTATTTTTTTTAAATTTCTTATGCTTTTTATGATATATGGATTTTTTTTTTTTTTATTATTATTAAATCATAATTGACGTGACAAATTTTACAATGTAAACAAACTTTGTTTATTTTGTTTTTGTGGGCATTTTTTTCTTTTTTTTTTTTTTTTATTTATTTATGTTGGCAAAAATATGCAACATAAATTTAAATCAGAACTATAAATAAAAACAAACATTATAAAACAAACCCACAGATATAAACTTAACAATATTATTTGTATATGAATATATATTAAAAACCCATCTAAAGATATTATATTAAAATGGATACTAATCTTTACACTAATAATGTATTCAATAATAATAAAAACGTATCCAACTTTAATAGCAAAAATGCATACGTATCAGATGAGGATGATGATACACATTCTTATCATTATATAGGACAAAAAGATTTTCATATAGATAATAATTATAATAACGATAAATTTTTGTTAACTAGTGAACAAGCGCAATTTAATTTAAATGTTAATAACGACTCAAGTAATGCAATGGAATTTGAAACGAACTTGGATCCTAATGACAGCAATAATATACCTATAGAAGAATATAATAATGAATCAAATAATTCATTTTTATTAAATGAAAATAAAAACCACATAACCAATCAATCTTATTCTTCAAATAGAATAGGTTCGCAATCTGTAATTTATAAAAGTGAGGCTTCTTTAAGCAATAAATATAGTAATGGGAATAATTCAGAAAATTATAAAGATTCGTTAATATTGACCAATTCTATGATTCAAACTGTTTCAAAATCGCCAATAAAAAACGTTGGCAATATAAATAATATCTTTGTTCCATCTAATACTAATAATGAACAAGCACAATGGAGATTATACAGAAATAACCAAAGAGACGTGTTCAATGAAAAAAATAATTATGAAAGTCCACAAGATTTATTTTTTGAAGATTTGGATAAGGAAAATGAAGACAACTTAGCTGGTTTTCAATCATTAGATCTTCCAAATCCTATACATGAGAATGTTAAGCAAGTATCGAGTGAAATAGAGTCGTCTTTAGAATCAACATCCGACACAGATTCTTATAGTAATAATAAACCAATGACTAAGATTAACGCAATAAATAGAAATACAAATAATCTATATGATGATCATGATGATATATCAATTCAATCTGCTGGGCCAGCAACAGAAGCTGCTAAAGTATTTGATAGAATTGTTTTTAAGAATAATCCATTAAATAACAATTTTGCTAAAGCTGCTGATACAACTGCTGAATTAGAATCAAAAGAACAAGAAGATTTTTTACCACCTTTTAACTTTGATAATAATATTAATAATCATCATAATAATAATAATTTTTTAATAACGGGGAAGAGTGGGTATTCAAATGCCACAACTGCAGTTGCAAGTGCAAACTCAAATAATAATAACAACAAGCCTGATTTTCTTAAAGATGTTGATCATCATAATGATGGTGAGAAGAGAGAGTATAATAATAAATTTATTGGAAAACACAAAAAAGATCTGTCCACTACTACACCAGAAGATATCGGAATGATATATCATGAATCTAAAGCTGTATGGAATTGGAAAAACAAAAACACACAAGTTGAACAAAATTCAGATAATAAAGATTATTATTCTATTTCAAATGTAATAAACGAGCCAAAATCCATAATTGTAAATCCCATAACAAATATCAATAATTCTAACTCTTTACATAACAATAGTGAAGATGTTATGAATACGGCACATATAATGTCTAAACAAAATAATGTAAGTAACACATATTTAAAACAAAAACCATTGTATCAAGAGAATACTTATTTTGAAAATGAGACATATGAAGAAGGTGTAAGCCAATTATCTCAACCATTCAAGATTAATGGAGTGTTAAGATCCACTATGGACAATGGCAATTATCAGGATAAAACTAATAATCACATGGAATCTTTTGAAAATGAAGAATATGAAAAGAGTGGAGAAAATAAAGATTTAAGTGATTATGAAAATCAAATGGTGAATAAAAAGAAATCTATATCACCAGTGAACGAAGTAGAAGAGGATTTAACATCAGAATATCAATTTGATATAAATTCTATATCAAAAGAATCATTTGAGAAGCTATCAAAGATACTTGATGAATCTTTATTTGACTTGGATCTTTCAAAAAGTGTAATGTTTGATGTTTTAGATAACCTTGCAATAATATCAGAACTAAATCCATTTCTTCTTAAATTAAACCTATCATTTAATGACAGTATAGAATTTAATGATACAAATAACAGTTTAAGTAAATTATTCCATTTAAAAGAATTGATAATGAGATCTATGCATTTAAAAAATCTAAATTTTTTAGCAAATGGGACACATCTACATTTAAATCACTTAGACTTAAGTGATAATGATTTAATTGATTTTACAACGCCTAAAGACTTGTCACCATTGATCTCATTGAACAGTTTGGATCTATCGAAAAATATGTTTAAAAATCATTTAAGATTAGATTTATTTAGAACATTTCCAGATTTAGATTTCTTAGATTTAGATGATAACTATGAGATGAAAAGCTTAGAATTAATACTCCCTGAAGAATTTACTTTTAAAAAATTATCATTAAATGGATTAAAATCATTAGAAAATATTAAATTATTTTCCACCAACTATAAATTAAATCAAAAAGTTACATTAAATATTAAAGAGTTGAATATAAACCAAACAAGCTTGAAAGTTTTAAATAGTTTAGCAAAAGCTAATGTGAATTTAAACATAGATACTATGAACTTATCTATAAACAGTTTTCATCATAATGATCTTCTGTTTTGTGAATTCCCTAAAGTTAAAAATTTAATTATACAAAATTCATTATGGGACAATAAATTTTTTAACAAAATAAATTCAGTTGTAGAACATTTAACACTGTGTAATCTATCATTGGATTTAAATTTCTTTAATTCTGAGATAAAAACAAGTTTGCATAATCTAACTTCATTGACTATAAATAATACCAACCTAAGTGTGCCAATAGATCCATTTTTTGATTTCCTTATTAATAATTTGAATATTAAATCATTAAAAGAATTGAATATAAAAGAAAATAAAATTATAAAAGATAAATTCTTTAATGAAAATAACAATAGAGTTACAAAAATATTTAGAATTGCAACAAGTATGAAATTTGAAAGTTTGATTAAAATGGATGGTTTTGATCTTATTAAAATATGGGAAGATAAAAGGAAATAATTATATATGTATATATAGGTTAACCAAAATTTTGACGATGTAATTATCTATTAGTCATTGATCCTTCTCATTATTATCCTTTTTGTTAAAGTTTTTTTTTTTTTTTTTTTTTTTTTTTAATGATATTAAATTACATATTTTCATCATCATTTTCAACATCTAAAAGTTCAAACATGTTTCTAGGTTTGCTTTTTTCAGCTCTTAAACGTTCTTCTTGTTCACCAAAAGTTTCAACTTCTTCTGTTTCTAATTCCATTGTTTCACCATTATCTTGTTTAGCTTTAAACTCTTTTTCCGCTTGTGTAGGATCTTCTTTGGAATATATTTGATTAACTTGGTTTATTTCTTGTTTAGCAAGTGCATTGGTTTGTTCCCAACCGGCTTTTCTTGCAGCTTGAACATATCTAGCTCTTTGTTTGGATTTTAAAATTTTGTTATCTAATTGATTTGAAATATTTAAAGACTTTTCAATATTTGCCAGAAGTTGTTTATTATCGATTTTCAAATTTTCTAATTTAGAATTTTGACTTAATTTCAATTGTTGAATTATCTTTTCTTTTTTTTTGTTAATATTATTACTTAACTTAGAATCTTTTTTCTTGTCAATCTTTCTTTGTAATAAATCAGAATTCTTTTCAAGTATAGCTTGCTTTATAAGAACTCTTGAAAAATCAGTTTTTTCAGCTCTTGTAACATATTGTAACTCTTTTAATTCAGATCTTGTACTAACACCTGCTCTCTTTGCTGCTCTAGAGTTTTTACTAATTTTATTCTTAATAGCCATCTTGTTATAAAATTTGTTTTCAGGTTTATTATAAATATTTTATTATTAATTATCGTATACTTTTATCTATCACTTTTGTTATAAGAAAAATATATACTTATAAGAAAAAAAGAATAATATTAATGTGAAACTTTGATTATATATATCTAATGATAAATTATGTATATTTCCTATTTAGGAAATTACATAGTTTTATTTTTCAAATAAAAATCCAAAATAAATAATTCTACTAATATATGATAAAATTATTAATGATATTTACAAAAATTCAAAAAAAAAGAAATAACAGCACGTGATAATTGTTTATGTTTGTTTTTTTTGAATTTTTGTTTTTTTTTTTTTTAATTCTTCAAATTCTACTTTTATAATATATCTTAAATGATTTGATTAATCTTGAAATCGATAAGTAAGTAAATAAATATATATTATAACCTTGATATACAGACGATTTGTAAAATATGGACTCTTTAGAACAATTGACCAGTGATGAGGATGATATACAAGCAAAATATTCATCCAATAATATAAAAAATGAAGAACAAAGCGTTAGCGTTGAAGATGTATCTAAATCAAAATATTATGATAACAGTATTGAAGAAACGCCTACATTTTCATTTCCACCAAATATAACATCTAATAATATAGATTTCAATAAAAAAAGTTATGATGCATTAAGATCTATTGCGTCACCTACATCCACATATATAAAATTAGAAGAAGAGCATCGAAAAAAAACTGAGGAAATATTAGATCAGAAATTTTCGTCACCATTAGCGTATAAAATATCACAATTAAAAGATATTCATAATGAAGATTATGATGAAAATGAGAATGATTTTTATATTTTAGACCATAATGATAGTGAGCAGCTACTAGCCAGCCATGAATTTAAAACCGGAAAACATAACAGAAATTATAGTGATAACAGATTATCCTCCTTAAGAACAATAAGAAACACAATACATGGATCATCATATAGCATGTCCAGTAATCCAAGGCCAGCGTCTAAAGATCCATCTGATTCACCACTTAATAGTAGTTCTAAAAGAACTTCAAAAATTCAAAAACATAATCTTAACATAAACGATATTGAGGAAGAATACTCTAAAATACCAGAA
The DNA here is from genome assembly GCA_030565715.1 of Hanseniaspora singularis (nom. inval.). Taxonomy (NCBI): domain Eukaryota; kingdom Fungi; phylum Ascomycota; class Saccharomycetes; order Saccharomycodales; family Saccharomycodaceae; genus Hanseniaspora; species Hanseniaspora singularis (nom. inval.). Next base: position 261,228 of record JAJMDG010000109.1, on the reverse strand, counting down.
AATCATGGTTTTGTGAGTGAAACTAGTTCTAAGAGAAGTACTTATTTGCAAAATAATAGTAATGGCTATATAGCAGATTTCTCCGCTTCTTCACCTAATAAGAAGATAGAACTTCAAATGGCAAAAGATCAATTTAAAATACAAACATTATTGAATCAAATTAAAGAATTAGAAATTGAAAACCAGCATCTAAAAACACACAAGGATGAACTAAATTTTGAAAATGGTAATAATATTTTAAGATTAAATATCAATGAGAAGGATGAAATATCTGATTTAAAAGGTCAAATTGGAAAGTTAGAAGAAGAGTTACTGATTTATAAAGAAGAATCGATAAAGGATAAAGAGAAAAATAATAAATTAGTTGAATTACTTAATACCACAGACTCTTCATTTAAGCAATTGAATGAGGAAATTTTTAACTATGATGAATATACAAGAGAACTTATAGAATTTATTAAGGCTAAAGTTCAAACACATAAAGGAAACGATCAATTTCAGACATTAAATAATAGATATAAAATAAAAGAGTTTGAAGAAAATGACATTGATGGAAATTTTAACAACATTTATACTTTTATAAATCAAATGTTTCAACTTTTTGTTGATATTAATATGGAAAAACAATTTTTAAGAGAGGAAATGATGCATGATATTGTTGATTCTGAAAGTACTAGTACAAACACTTATAACAAAGATCTTGTTGAAATGAATAATGAATTAAAAGAAAAGCTTGAGCATTTAGAAAAATCTGTGGAGGTTTTAATTGAACAAAAAGCACAACAAGAAGATAATATAAAAAGTTTAAAATCAAATTTAATAAAAAATACAAAGAATAGTTTAATTCAGAATAATGAACAGATTATAGGAGGCTTAGAATCAAAATTAACAGATATTTACGATGCTATTCAGAACAGTGGTGTAAATAATAATAGCAATAATAATCAGGATATAAATCAACAACATTTTAGAGACTATGCGGAACTTAAAATTAAACTAAAAACATTAGAAAATGATTTCTTTCAAAGCACAAATATAATTGATGAGCAAAACATGGAAATTAATAATCTTTATGAAAAGATTGATAAAACTAATGAACTTTTAGTTAAAACATTTGATTATTTGTTACTATTTTCTAATAATATCATATTGAATCAATTAAACAATATTGAAACAGGTGATAAAGATAGCCTTTTGAAACCAATTAAAAAACTAAATAAAATTGAAATACTACTTCAACTGTCCCCAAAATTCAATGATAATTCTATCTTAATTTTTAACCACTTTAAAGCTTTATTAAGATATATTGAACAAAGTATCGAGGTTTTAATTGATAAGTTTAATGAGGATATATTGGATCAACAAAGAGCTTTTCAATATGCAAAAGATAAAAGTTTACATGCAAAGTGGGATACGCAAAAAGACTTAAGAACAAAAAGAACTTTAAATCTGAAAAAATAAGTTATAGATACATAACATGGATTATTTTATTTTTTTTTTCATCTGTAATTATATAACATGTATATATATTTATTTAAAAAGATCAGCTATAAACAATCTATTCTTCATCGTCCTCATCATCCATATCTTCATCGGAATCAGCTAATCCAGCCTCAGACTTAGCATAATTAACAGCTTCATCATATAGATCACTTGGAACAAATTTATGTAAACCATCTGTTTCAGATAATGAACACCAACTTAATTCTAACTCAAAATCTTTATCTTTGTTATCTTCGTGTGCTAAATAAATAATTCTTGCAACTTCTTTAACTGCGTCTCTAGCTGTATAATTAGATAAATCATAAGCTTCTGATGTAATAAGCTTTTCTAATTCAGCTTTAGCTGTTTGTCTTCCTTTACCTGCAGCAATACCTTTATAACCCCAACAAGAACCATTTGGTTCCAACATATATAACTCTGGCTTATCATCACCACCATTTTCATTCTTAAGAACACCACCAAATATAGCAGCAATACCAAATGGACGCACACTATTGTATAAAGTATAAGCTTGAACATACTGACTTAATCTTTCAGACATTGCTGATAATGAGATAGGTTTCCCGTAGGTTTTTTTAAATTCACTAGCTTCATTTCTACCTCTATCTACTAAATGTTTACCATCTGGAATTAAACCAGAATAACAACATCCAATATGTCTATCGATTGTTTGAATCTTTCTATTTTTTCCAGGAACTAATAATTTATTTGTTATTATCTTCTCAACTCCAAATACAACACCATCTTTACATTTTAATCCCACAGTAGTACTACCATTTTCAACAGCTTTTCCAGCATATTCAACTTGAAAGTTTCTTCCATCAGGAGAGAAAACACTATTTGATAAATCGTAACCAGTTCCAACAGATGTCATTTAATCTTTATTTATATTTTAATATTTAAAAAAAACAAGAGATAAAAGAATGTTTTTTTTTTAAAAAAAAAAAAAATGATTATTATATATTATTTTTGTCTTGGTTTCTTTTGTTGATCTTTTAAATTTATCAATATATTTAATTATAAATTTAATATTTATATTTAAACAAGTATCTTTGTTAATTCAAGTTTTTTTTTTTTATATATATTTTTTTTTTTTTTGCCACCCAAATAAATGTAAAAGTAAATAGTAAATGCAAAAAAATGTCACGTGTATGTCAATTACACATAGAGCAAAAAAGAAATTGACGACAACCACAGGATTCGAACCTATGCGGGCAGAGCCCAAAAGATTTCTAATCTTACGCCTTAACCACTCGGCCAGATTGCCAGTTATTTCTCTATAAAATCAGATTCGATCTCTTGTGCTCATGAATCAAAAATCTACATGTATTTAATATAAAATAGCAATTAAACAAAAATCACAAAACACATGATAATATAATTGTAGTTTAAAGGAATATATACAGATACTATAATTTCTTATCGTTAATTCTATTTTTCAATCTTTAAAGTCTCATCAAACTGTTCTCTAACCAACAAAATAATATCATTAATTTCAGATTTTTTTAACTGAACATCTAAAATAGAGCAATTTGGATTTACCTTCTTCAATTCTAAATACTTTTCATATCTTTTCTTTTGAGCTAGTGTATGGAAAACTAAGAAACATTTAAAATCTAGCTTATGAGCATCACCATTATGACTATTAGCTTGAATCTTATATTTATCCCATGAGTTTGAAGACCCTTTTCTATAAAAGTGCATATACGCATTATGTAAGACTCTATTTAAAATTTTATTTACTGATTCATCAGGGAACTTTTTGACAACATTCAATATATTATGATTTGGGTTGTTTGCTTTAAAGTAAAATACTTTAGGTATAGTGCTTGAAATATAACTGATGATACCTTTTGATTCTTCTAGTTTTAGAATATTAGTCCAATAAACAAATTCTTTTATCAACTGAAAAGATCTTCTATTCGGATCAATGTTTTTTAATGTATACATGTGATCATTTATGTATGTGGTTTTTTCATAATCCTTCAAAGTATCTTTTGTTGTGTAATTGTGATATCTGACTGATGTGAATATAAAATTCTTTAATATCTTTCTTGCATATGAATAAGTGCTTTTAAATCCTGATATAGCTGATAATTGAGAAAAGTTATAAGACTCGCCAACTGTTTTTTCCCATCTATAAAAAAAGCTACTGTCCATAAAGTTCTCACTGAATGCGATTTCCAAAGTTTTTGAGTAATCTTCTATAATATAATCAACCATATCCTTCAAAATCTCCATCCCAACCTCAATATTAGTAAATTTATTCTCAAATTCCTCCATATCTACACAATCAGACTCTGCAAATTTGTTTTTGTAAACAGTAGGAAAGCTATTATGAAAGAAATCTTCAAAATCTACTAAACCATCAATATTTTCATTGTTCTTGCTTTTAATCTCTAAAAGTGATTTGATGTATGTTATTGGACTAGTAGGTTTTATTATAAATCTCTTCCAAGTTTCGGAATCATATTTAGGGAAAATGTTATCTTTGAAATTAATAATTTCACCCATGTTGCCATATAACTTTGAAAATGCTTCTTTTCTTTGGTCATGTATTTTATTAATGTCAACATTATATGGTAATTTTGTAGCACCCTTGTATGAAATAGGATAAACTGTTTCTAAATTATCAACAAGTTGTTGTGAAACTAATGCATTAAAAAACAACCTTTTTTCTTTACTTTGGAATGTAATAGTTTTATGGAAAGTGTATTGAGACTTTATGATATCTTTTATTAAGATGTATTTAAATTTCTCTGCTTCAGATAGATCAATCCATTGTTGAATAATTTTTTTCAATGACTCAATAATCTGTAATTCATATAATTGTGTTTCATAAAGATCATAGAAAAGATAACTAAATTCATTTTCATTATTACTTGCAATTTCAAAATCTTCACCAATAGTTTCTGGTTTATTGAAATTATAGTATAAGATATTATTTTTTCTTGCTTCATCGTGTCTCATCTTAACAACATTTGCCATTAAATCCTTGAAATAAGGAAATTTTAATTCTATAAAATAATTAAATGGTGAAGACTTCTCAATTTTGCTTAACTTGTCGTATTTGTTTATGTATAAAACCGTTTCTATTAAAAGTCTATTTTCTTTTTTTTTATGTGTTAGTTTAATCTTTTCATTAATATCATCAATTTCCTTTTTTAAAACTTTATCTTTAAGCATTGATACCCAGTCGTTGTTTATATCTTGAAATAAAGCAGGTGTGTCTACATTGGTAAATGAAGAACTTAACGAAGAATCTTCATCGTTATTATATATTCCTTCAAAGTTCTCATCTTCACTCATCAATGCTTCATTTGATTTTTCTTTTAATAACGCATAATAAAATTTATCTCTTAAATTCAATTTATAGTAGTTTGAGTTAGCTACTTTTATGCATGGGAATGTTACAGAAGCACCAAAGTCTTGGTTAATGAATTTATTTTTATAAAGAGATAATTCTGTATTAGTCAAACTCTCCCATTTTTTTAAATGAACTGCAGAATGTAACATTAAATTTTTAAAATATTCATAAGGATTTTTAATGTTTTGACACTGGTCATAATAAAAAATTTCAAATAACGAAAGATCAAGTTTAGAAAATTTAATTATATCATCGTAATTTTTAATATATCTTTTGGCTTGTGGTATTCCTGGTAAAAATTTATAAAAGTTTTTTTTAGAAAAAGATAATGAAAACTTTTGAATTTTTGTTAACTCTCTGTATTTATCTTTTAAAACCATTTCTATAATGTACAATAGAGAGTCCCAGTCTTTTTCTAATTCTGATTTATTTGGTAGATTAGTTTTCTCTAACAAGTTAATAACTATATTATTATCACAACTATTCTCATTAACTTCCCCTAGTAAATTAAGAGCTTTTATAGTATTTTTGATATCATCAATCGGTTGATTAGATGTTTTATGTATCTCTTCTATATATTTTAAAATTTGTGTTTGTGCATGATTAATAGTATGGCCATTTGTTTCTGTTGTTTCAAAATATTGTATCAGCTCAGATAAATTATTCATTAAATAATTACTTGCATAGAAATTAAAAACATGCATTTCAGTTTTACTAACATTGTTTTTACTATTATTTTTCATCTCATAAATTTCGGCAATCTCATTCCATTTAAGTTTATCTTCAAGTGATAAAGCTTTCCATTGTTTTGCTATTTCTAAATCTCTTTCGATATAATCTGAATACTCTGAATCATTAATTTTTTTATTCAATAAATCGATTTTAAATAAGGAATATCCTATGGTTGAAGGTGTTGCACTTGATTTCAAACAAAGTTTTGTCGGTTGAAAACATAAGTTTCTTTGTGAAAGTCGTTTAACAGCATGTCTATACAAGCTGTAATCAACCCTTTTAAAAATATTGTTACTATTTCCAAACGTTTTCATTGTTATGTTTAAGAAAAAGTTCTTGGTATTGTTTTAGTTGTTTATTTATTATTATATTTAATCAATCTAATTTTTTTTTCAAAATTTTATATATACTCAAAAAAAATAAATAAAAAGAAGAAGAAAAAAAAAAAAAAAAAAAAAAAAAAAAA